>PISX010028881.1:0-20893 GCA_004024625.1 Mellivora capensis | reverse complement strand
GTGAAAAGAAGGGCCATCTGTACCCCAATGTTTATAGCAGCAATGGCCACGGTCGCCAAACTATGGAAAGAACCAAGATGCCCTTCAACAGACGAATGGATAAAGAAGATGTGGTCCATATACACCATGGAGTATTATGCCTCCATCAGAAAGGATGAATACCAGACTTTTGTAGCAACATGGACAGGGCTGGAAGAGATTATGCTGAGTGAAATAAGTCAAGCAGAGAGAGTCAATTATCATACGGTTTCACTTATTTGTGGAGCATAACAAATAACACAGAGGACATGGGGAGATGGAGAGGAGAAGGGAGTTGAGGGAAATTGGGGGGGAGATGAACCATGAGAGACTATGGACTCTGAAAAACAACCTGAGGGTTTTGAAGGGGCGGGGGGTGGGAGGTTGGGGGAGCCAGGTGGTGGGTATTGTGGAGGGAACACATTGCATGGAGCACTGGGTGTGGTGTAAAACTATGAACTCTGTTACGCTGAAAAGAAATAAAAAAAAAAAAGATGTAAAATCATATAAAATAATAACAATTTATCATCCAGTTTGAACATATATAGATGTAATATGTATGGTGGTAATAGCATATGAAGACTGAGAACAGAGTTATATATGGTAATACTTCTATATCTAACTGGAATTAAGTTAATCAAAATCTGAAGTAGATTCTGATAAGTTGTGATGTATATGGTTAGCTCTGGAACAAACATAAAGGAAATAATAAATACAGTGAAAAATCAGTTTTTCTGATCCAGCTTCCAAGGAACTCGGGAGTCACTACTTCACTCTAATAATAAGTAAAGAGCTAAAAACAAACAAAACAAAACAAACAAAAAACCTGAAAAATCAAGAATTTTTAACTTCTAAGAGGAGTGAGGTCAAAGGAAAAACTGCAGCCCCACAAACTGGAGCAACTAATAAGTAAATACAAAGAAGCGCAACTTGTCAGAACAGAAACCTTCTCAGGAACCAGTGCTGGGGTAGAAAAATCAAAACTGTACTCGACAAATTGCTGTAGGTTCACTGTGGCCAAATCTGAGTTTAAAATTCCAAGGAGACACAGGATTCAGGAAATCCCACACTTTTGTGAGTTTTACCTTCTGGATCTCTGTTAGGTTCCTACAGTAAGTATTAGAGGAAAATTCCTTAAGCTTCTGGAATGAAATAGGCAAGGCATTCTGTTTTTAACAAGACCTGCCCTTGGGGAAAACTAGTTAACCAGCACCTAACCTAATGGGATTTTATCAGAACCTAACTGAACTAGAGAAGGGAAGTACCTAACATCAGTCCACTCTGACCATCCTGTTCTATCTGATGTGGGGGTAGGGGTGAGTGGAGAGGACTAAGAAGTGTAAGTGAAATTCCCATTCCAGAGACATAAACCCACTAAAAGACTGAGCCCTAATCACAAGACTATAAAACACTTCTTCCCCTAAACCTTATAACCATATTACTAAAGCCTATCTATAGCAGTTCTATTTACAAAGTACTTCATGTCCATCGATCAAGAAAAATGTCAAGAGAATGAGAAGACAAAGCACAGATTGGGAGAAAATATTTGCAAAACACATATCTGAGGAAAAAAAAAACCGTTATCCAAAATATACAAAGAACTCTTAAGAATAACAAAATATGTGATTAAAAAATAGGCCCCGAGGGGCGCCTGGGTGGCTCAGTGGGTTAAAAAGTGGGCCCCAATCCTAATAGACACCTCAACAAAGAACATGTATAGATTAGAAATAAATATGTGAACAGATGCTTCACTCAAATGTTTTCAAGGAAGGGCAAATTAAAACAACAGTGAAATACCACTATAAATCTACTTGAGTGGCCAAAATCCAGAACACTGACAACACTAAATGCTGACATGGATGGGGAGTAATAGGAACTCTCACTGACAATGGAAATGCAAAACAGTACAACCACTTTAGAAGACAACTTGTAGTTTCTTACAAAACTAAACTTACTCTTAATATACTATCCAGGAAGATATTTTTTTTACCATTATTATATTAGCCTATTTTATCTTTCAGAACTAAATTGGTTACTACTTTTTTAAAGTATCTCTAGTTATTGTTTGCTATATCATATGCCTGGAAAAGATGGAGCATAATGATGTATGCAGGATAACAATAAGATATACATAAATAGTTCACCGATACCAAGTTAACATTTTTTTCTTATACACAATAACCACAGAAACAAGCTGATTAGTGAGATAAGCTGGTTGTCTTTTTCCAGCAAGTCACACTTTGAAAAAAATAACACCTGGGAAGACTTTAATTAGGGTGATAGGAGCTGGACATGCCCAAATTGCCAGCAGCATTGTACACATCTATTATAATCAGGATCCTTTGGCCAGTGAAGCAAAAGTAAGAAGACTTAGGAAGTTAACAAAGGAAATAGAGCCAGAAATAAGCCTTACTTATTTCATAGATTGCCAAGGATTAATCCTAAATTCTATCAAGCTTTTGAGTAATTAACTAAATCTCTCTGAAACTTCATCCAATACACATTCCTAAAAGAAGATCAAAACACACATAATTATGCTTTGGAAATCATACTAGTGTTAATTTTAAACCAAGATAATAAAAGTATAATTTGAGCTAGAGTTTTTACACTTTCTGATAAAAATTCAAAATAAATCTTGAGTAAAGTCGAGAAGTACTACATCTAATGCTTCTCTTTGATATATCATGTTTGTCACTGCCATATAAGAAAATTTGATTAGGTTGACAGAACTTATTCTTCACCTACATATGTTTATTTATAAGAACCACAGTATTTCAGAGCTGAAAGAGGCTTTAAAGATCATTTATTATAATTGTCATTCTTCTCTAAGGAGGACAAATGATTTTTAAAACTGTATAAATGTAAGCACTACATATTTTTATTTGGGAATCAGTCGGAATATGATGCTACTTTTGACTTATTCAATATAATCACAGAATGTCCAATACAACAGATGGATTCCACCATTATTTTTAGACATTTGTAAAAAGAACTTGAACCCAGCATTAGCCTAAGAAAATACTTTAATTCTGATGCTAAATTTAAATATTTTAGGTTAATTATACAAAACGACTTAATGCCACCTATACTTTTTCTGTACATGTAAGCAGGAAATCCACACATCCCTGCCATGCCAAATACTGGAAATGTTGGCAGCTTCACTGTTGCTATTCCTTATCTCAGCCTCACCTTTTCTCTATATTTTCCACTGATAATGTGTAGTGCAAGTACAGAGAAGCAAATTTGCTCCTTAAGTAGGTGTTCAATCAGGGAAACAGGAAAAATGAATATAACTTCTCACTGCACTTCTACTTTTGGTCCTTACATTGACTGGGTAGGGCAAGAAGGGCAGGGCCATGAGGAAATACAGAGGGATATGAAAGTAAGGCAAGTTCTGAGATCACTCTTCAAGCCAATACATAATGATTTTTTAATAAAAAACAGCCAATAATCTAAATGTCCAATGAAAAGACTACATTAAGAAGTTAGAGAAACACTCATATGAAGATATATAAAACATTAAAACTATGAAAAATTACTAATTCCAATAATATGTTATGTAAAGAAAATGATCCAAAATTGCATTAAACTCACCATGACCTGGAGGAAATTTTTTCCATTTAATGAGTGCAACTAGCTCACGTATGGATAAAGTGGGCCACTCTTCATAATATGGACATTTACGAATTAATTTCACCTTTTCTTTATTTTCGAGTTTTATTTTTTCCTGAAAAAGTTTATTTAAAAATAAGGGAAAATGTACAGTAGATAGATAAATGGCAGTAACAGAAAAATAAAAGTTATACAAGTGTAAATTGTATAAAATACATTTGAATTTTGTAGGAGCATCATTCTATGATCACATAACCATATTGAAATTTTAATCTTCAGATTTGCTACTAAAATTGTATTTATCCCCCTTTCATAATATTTTTAGACTTCCATAAGTGTTTTAGCATTTTTAAGAAATCCTGTCATAGTCAAGACTAAACTCAAAAGTATTACTTGATAATATTGAATCCTTGACTCTTATATTTTGAAAATAAAACATACAAAGTGATTTTTTTTAAGTTAGCTACTCTGAAACCAGGGATTTGGAAGGAAGTTGAATTCTGAGAAAGTCATCTGTACCACTGACACTGAGACAATTGTATCAAAAGAAACCCTAACTATTATTAGAGACATAATCAAAAAGATGGATGTCTCTTCATCTCCCTCCAACCTGAGCACACAACCGTAGCTGATACCAGTGCTCTGTTGCTCATGTACCAGCCTTAGATCTTATCAGAAAAGCTAGCAGAGCAGGACAATGGGGGCCTTTCAATGCAGTCGTTTATAAAAAACTTTCTCTGTCACCAAGAAAGAAGAAATCAAAAAGAGGGAAAGTTTTGGAGTTGATTAAAGGAGACTAAATTGGTAAGCTTGAAGTAAATAAGTTATCTTAATGTAGCAAAATTGGGGGCCCAGAATTAAGTTGTGATCACCTATTCATCCAACTCTGGGTTTTTAATATCTATTAGAACAATGAAATAGCATGTCAGCCACTCCCAAGTATTTCTTTTTCCTCAGGTGGACCGTACAGATTTAGAGATCTCTCCATATGTTTGTCTGGTATCCCTAACACGTGACAAGCTGTTGACACCCAAAACATATATTTGTTGAATAAATACCTGAATAAATGAATGTATGAATGAATGGATTTGAAATTCATGAAAAACCCAAAGTGCTAAAAATATACATTAAATATACCCACAAAGACCTTTCTTTCCACTTCAACTACCCATCATCATCAGAAGCTTAAATAATGTTCATCAAATAAGCCATATTTTTGTCTCCAAGTTAAGTATATTAAAACATTAAAAAGATATGGACATCTTTTGTCTAAAGGCAAAACTTAGCTTGAGCTTACACACATATTGTGCATGTGCATGTATTAGATATGGTCATACCGATTTAAATCTTGCATAATTCTTTGCAGAGATTTTAAGAATTTCACAGTCTTCTTCTGTGATCACTGAGTACTCCTTTGTTTGTGATTCAGTCTGAGCTTCAACTTCTAGGGTTCCAAAGGTACTCCATTGTCGAAGCTGTAAAAAATACAGAAGTAGCTTAAACTTCATTATCACTCATCAACATGAAAATACCAGTGATGATGAAAGAAACAATCTAGAAGAGTCTGCAAAAGAGATGATGGCAGATAAAACTCCAAGTCTGTGAAAGAAGGGGATCTCTACAGTCTTGCATGGCTGTCATACTTCTACCCAATGTTACATTCCCAAGGCAAGAAAAAAGTTTCCATTTGTTCACTAGCATGAAAGAAATACTTATAAGAATAGATCTTCTGGGGGTACCTGGGTGGCTCAGTGGGTTAAGCCTCTGCCTTCGGCTCAGGTCACAGTCTCAGGGTCCTGGGATCGAGCCCCACATTGGGCTGTCTGCTCAGCAGGGAGCCTGCTTCCCCCACTCTCTCTGCCTGCCTCTCTGCCTACTAGTGATCTCTTTCTGTGTCAAATAAATAAATAAAATCTTAAAAAAAAAAAGAATAGATCTTCTGTTTTATCCACTGATTCATTTTAAGTACCTAGAATAATGCTTGGAACATAGTAAACATTCAATAAATATTTGTTGAAAGAGTGAAGAAAAAAGTACACTTACATAATTGGTCTTCTGTTTATTTTATTATCCTCATATGATGGTAGTAATAATGAAATGAATATATTGTTATGCCGTATATAAATTATAAGTATATATATTTATACACTCACATATTCATACATAGTGTCTTCTAATTTAATATAAAGATAAATATTTAGCATCCTCAAAATGTTGCACTAGGATATGTATTGTAAATTATTACTATATAATGAAAATATATATAGCTACATAGAGGACCTGTTTTCGTGTTTGCCTGGGGAAAAATATATAGCATAGATAATCTATATCTATGAAATTGAGAAGCTTCTTAGGAAAAACATCAGGTCTATATGCCTAAGATAATATGAGAGGCCATCCACTCTTCCATTTCAAATCCATAGAAAGGCTGAATTGTTTTCTTTTGAGTTGAATGGATAGCTGAGCTTGAATCTGCAAGTTCAGAATTAAAGAGGAATTTTAAACAGACACTGATGAAGCTGAAATGGTTCACAGTGATATCAAACTAGGATAAAGGCCTAAAGGATGGAGCTCTGGGATTTGTCATACATGGAGGAACAGGACATGAGACCCAGGACCACGCAAAGCAAGGAACTGGAATTGAGCCCTCTTACCTAAAGCCCAAGACCTTGTGTAACTGTCCCTAAGAACAACGTACTGCTTAGACTATAACCTATGAGAAAACATACTAGTTATGAAGCATGCTTAGATACAGCCTTAAGAAAAATATGTACTGGCAATAGGCCTCTGGGGGGGAAGGTGATATACGTCCTTGAAGCCGAACAGTTGGGGATGCCTGGCTCGCTCAGGGCTCAATGCCACCTGCTTCATTTTTCTGTTATCTCCCCTTCCCTGGAGAGCACCAGTAGTTAGTCAGACAATCCTTTTGTCTGGGCTTGCTCACTGTAGGTCATGTACTACATAACCAGACATACTTTGCCTTTCTTCTTACATACCTACAAGACTCATGGTCAATGTGTTATCTCCAGTTTCTTTGTTGATTGTTACCCACTTTCTAATAAACATAAGACCGAGGAGTTGTTTGGGGCAACAGTCTTTTCTACTAACCCCTGCTCCCCTTCCCTTGCAGCTGCAGCTGACTTGTTTGCGCTTCATTCTTCTCCCGTGCACCATCAGGAGGCGGCACCTTGGAGGATCACCTCTTTGTGAAATGGAGGCAACAAAGTCTAGTTTGTTGCCTCCACTAGTCTAGCTAGGAAACTGGATACAGTTGTCACAAAATCAGGATCCTAGGTCTGTAACTTGTGTAGGTGAAGAGTATACATTTATACATGGTACAGGACTCAAAGCTTAAAAATTACTCTACAGTCTGGTACACATCTAGTACCTAGGATCCAGGAAAGTGCAAATTTAAAATCCTGGATGGATGAATTGAGGATAAAAGGAACTAACATAAGAAGCAATCCCTACTAATAACAAAATTACAATAAAAACTTATAAGCTTCACAAGTGACAAAACTCCTATGAGGGTAACCCAACAGAGAACTTGAAAAAAAAAAAAAAACCATCTAAAAGAATCTATATACAATATATACAATTAACTTATTAGATCATACTGCATTTGCATTTTATAAAAGAACAAAATTAAACTTTTATAAGTAAAAAGTTATAAGAAGTTATTAAAAAACTCAATGAACACATTAATTAAAACGTAAGAAATAATTCACAAAATGGATAAAACATGAGAAAAGCATTCAGAGTAAAACATAAAATATAAAAGAAATTTGAAATAAGAATTTAAGATATATGGAAGACAGATGGAGAGCATTCAGTATACATGTACTAGGATTTCTAGAAGGAACTAAAAATAATGGTAGATGAGTAATTATCAGGTCAGTGACAACAGCCCCAAATTTTCCAGAGTAGGGAAAAGATGAGTCTTAGAAATGAAGGAATATATAAAACTTAGATATATATTTGTATTTTGGATTCCTGCTCAGGTTTTGTTTGGTGTACTCTATTTATCCTTCTCCTCCAGGTACCCCTTCATCATCTTGTTAGTGATCAGTATATTCAAGTAGATATTTTCTACATATAGTTTTCCAGATTTTCTAATTGTTTTTAGGATAAGACTTAGTGTGTGTTACCTAATAAACCATTATGAAAGCATAAGTCCTTTATGACTTTAATATTCTTAAGGCTTTCTTTCTTGATATATTAATGATACCATCAAACTCCCTAATATTATTAGGAAAGTATTACATTTCCAATATCTTTTACATATGGTCTATATGTAAACATTGTTGTATAACTGAATTCTATATTACTGAATTATTTAAATTATTAATATTTATATTTCCATTCTGTCCTATAGCTATGTCATCTTCAAAGTGCTCAGAAAAAATAAGTTTCAAGCTAGAATTCTATATTTACTTAAAATAGGAATATGGAATGAAGAAAAACAAGCATCAAGCTAATTTTTGACATCATGTGAAACAAATTTAAAAAGAAGAATTTTAGTTAGAACAATACTGAATCCAAAGAGGAGTACAAAATTGTTGATAAAAAAAATTGGTGAATGTAAATAAAATTAATCAGCATATAGTATTTTTAAAATAACTAATTTTTATAGCTAATATTTTAAACTAATAACTATTTTTAAAATAACGAACTAATATGTGGTACTTTAAAATAACATAGATTTAAAATAGTTTTACAACAATAACTCCAAAGAGAAGAGCAAGAAGACAAAAAAAATGTATTGAGAGTGAATCTTTATACTTTGGAACTAGGGAAGAAAAAAGATTATATAGATTTTCTTAGTTAAAATTGAAAATTTAATAATATAGAAATTGGACCTTTATGGATGGAAAAAGAAAATAAACATAAGGAAACAAAAATAAAGTGATGAAATTTACTATGTCCCTAAAATATCTAACACCTATAAGTTGACTTAATTACAAGCAACAAAAACAAATAATTAGAGAAAATGTCAAATTATTAAAAAAAAGAATTTATAGGGACGCCTGGGTGGCTCAGTTTGTTAAGCGGCTGCCTTCGGCTCAGGTCATGATCCCAGCGTCCTGGGATCGAGTCCCACATCGGGCTCCTTGCTCAGCAGGAAGCCTGCTTCTCCCTCTGCCTCTGCCTGCCACTCTTTCTGCCTGTGCTCGCTCGCTCTCTCTCCCTCTCTCTGACAAATAAATAAATTTAAAAAAAAAGAATTTATAGAAGAGAACAAGTAAATAAACCACACACAAAATAAATATTCTCAACCTTACTAGTAGACAGAGAAATATTTATTCATCTATCAGATTGAAAATATTAAAGTACTCTAACCTATGAGAACAGGGCAATACTTTTGTGCATAACTTGAAAATATAAAAACCTTTTAAAATGGGAAATAATCTAGCAGTATTTACTAAAATAAATAAAGAATGTATGAAATGTTTTATCCAGACACCCATCTCCTAGGATCTATCTACCTTATAGAAATAAATGCATTCTTAAGGATATTTATAAGAAGTTTAATGCAGCACATTTTAATAACCCCCAACTGGAATCTTTAATGGCCACCAGTTAGAGTGTGTATGTGTGTGTGTATTCAACTAAATCTAAATTTTTACATACTGTATAAAATTATGAATCATCTATGTATCTTATCCTGTAAGAATTCTTATAATGAAAAAAACAAATAGCAGGTAAAAATATACATTGAAAAATTGTATTAACTGAACAGTCACAAAAACAGTA
The DNA here is from genome assembly GCA_004024625.1 of Mellivora capensis. Lineage (NCBI taxonomy): Eukaryota > Metazoa > Chordata > Mammalia > Carnivora > Mustelidae > Mellivora > Mellivora capensis. The sequence continues at coordinate 11,509 of PISX010028881.1, read as the reverse complement.
ATCTGTATACATTTATATAATTGTTCATATGCTTATGTGAGCTCAGAGAAAGTTGTGCAAGTATGAGCACCAACCTATTCAGGGAAGACGTGGAGCTAAAATGACAAAAGACTTACTACCTTTTCCTTAAAACTTATATTTTCTTTCAGTTACAACACTGAGTATGTATTAATTTTAAGTTTTGGACATTTTAAAAAACATTTAAAATGCAGATTCAAAACAACATGCTGTGTTATTTTCCATACCTGTTAGCCCTCTCGATATCTTTATACTGATATAGGAAATAATTAAATGATACATATTAGATGTGTATAGTTATTTTTGAATGATGAAAGTGCAGGCAACTATCATTGTCTACTTTGTAACTCTGTATTTTCTGAAATTTTCAATAAATAGAGAAATTTTGAAATCTGGCAACATTACAAAGCTATTTAAATTATATTCAAGAAAATCTTTCTCAATTTGGGGGAAACATTCATTAAAACTAGGTAGATAATCCTATTTTGCTGGAGATGGTTGTTGGAAGTGCACAAAAGGAGCCATATCTCTCACTTCTAAATTCTCATGTTATTTTAATGAAAAATAAATTGATAATCCCCTCTACTGAAAAATGACATATTCCTTTTTTTTTTTTAATTTTATTTATTTATTTGACAAAGCAAGGGCATGAATGGTGGTGGGGGGGGAGTAAGGGGTGAGAGAGAGAAGCAAGCTCCCCACCCAGGAGGGAGCCAGATGAGGGATTTGATCCCAGGTCCCCGGAATCATGACCTGAGCCAAAGGCAAACACTTAACAAACTGAGCCACCCAGGCACCCTGGAACTGACCTGGGAGATGCAAGCCCTTCAGAAACACAATATATTTCTGAGCCAAAACTCTGTCCAGAATGCAGAGAGGGCTTATTGTGTCAACAGCAGAGGGAATCACGTGAATACACTCAGCCACCATCTATGTTCATAAAGTTGTGGATAACAAAAAGGTGATGACGGATTCAGCTCCAGAGCTGAATGTAAGTAGTTCTGAAACAGAGGAGGATAAGGAAGAAGCCAAACCAGATGGAGAAAAAGATCCAGATTTTAATCAAAGCAATGGAGGAACAAAGCGGCAAAAGATAACCCATCAAAGTTATATAGCCTATCAAAAGCAAGTCATTCGGCGCAGTATGCGACATAGAAAAGTTCGTGGTGAGAAAGCACTTCTTGTTTCTGCTAATCAGACGTTAAAAGAACTAAAAATTCAGATCATGCATGCGTTTTCAGTTGCTCCTTTTGACCAGAATCTGTCAATCGACGGAAAGATTCTAAGTGACGACTGTGCCACCGTCTGCACCCTCGGCGTCATTCCCGAATCTGTCATTTTGTTAAAGGCTGATGAGCCAATTGCGGATTACGCCGCAATGGATGACGTCATGCAAGTATGTATGCCGGAAGAAGGGTTTAAAGGTACTGGTCTACTCGGACATTAATGTTTTGAACACTTGCTGACGGCTAAAGAAATGACCAGAAGGGAAGCGTGGAGTTTGGCTTGTTAGGGCATTACCGAACAAGTGGATTTAAGAATTAAAGCATTCTATGACTCTTCCAAAAGGCAGAGAACTCTTCCGAAGTGACTGACTCAAATGCCTTATGTCAAATAAAGCAGATTGCACTGAAGGACATCAGACTTGAAGGAAATGTTTCAAATTTTTATATTTAAGGGAGGATGGTGGGTGAGAGGGGGCAAGTACGGATCGAACCAGTTTATTAGCAGTAACAGCAAATCATGTTTACATATGAGATTTATAGTCACGGGAGGGAATAAAGTTCTGTTATATTTCCTTGCTCGAATTTCATACCAGATGCATTGGTCCATAAAGGATTTGTATCACAGTAGATGGGACAACATTCTGCTCTGAACTAAAAAGTAATTCTTTAGAGACATAACCTGCTTACCAATACCTGTCTTTGATTCATATTTTACTTTCAATAAAGCATGAAAGTGAAGAACTTGCAAAAAAAAGTTCTTGGCCGCTGCCGCCAAGTCCATATCTCACGCGCCGCTGACGCCGGTCCTCCCGACGTGCACTCCCGATTCCTTTTGGTTCTAAGTCCAAAATGGCAACTCTCAAAGATCAGCTGATTCAGAATATTCTTAAGGAAGAACACGTCCCCCAAAATAAGATTACAGTTGTTGGGGTTGGTGCTGTTGGCATGGCTTGTGCCATCAGTATCTTAATGAAGGACTTGGCAGATGAATTTGCTCTTGTTGATGTCATGGAAGACAAACTGAAGGGAGAGATGATGGATCTCCAGCATGGAAGCCTTTTCCTTAGAACACCAAAAATTGTCACTGGCAAAGACTATAATGTGACTGCAAACTCCAAGCTGGTTATTATCACAGCTGGGGCATGTCAGCAAGAGGGAGAAAGTCGTCTTAATTTGGTCCAGCATAATGTGAACATCTTTAAGCTCATCATTCCTAATGTCATTAAATACAGCCCAAACTGCAAGTTGCTTGTTGTTTCGAATCCAGTGGATATCTTGACCTATGTGGCTTGGAAGATAAGTGGCTTTCCCAAAAACCGTGTTATTGGAAGTGGTTGTAATCTGGATTCAGCCCGGTTCCGTTACCTAATGAGGGAAAGGCTGGGAGTTCACCCGTTAAGCTGTCACGGGTGGATCCTCGGGGAGCATGGAGACTCCAGTGTGCCTGTATGGAGTGGAGTAAACATTGCTGGTGTCTCTCTAAAGAATCTGCACCCTGACTCAGGCACTGATACAGATAAGGAACAGTGGATAGAGGTTCACAAACAGGTGGGTGACAGTGCCTATGAGGTGATCAAACTGAAAGGCTACACTTCCTGGGCTATTGGACTGTCTGTGGCAAATTTGGCAGAAAGTATAATGAAGAATCTTAGGCGGGTGCATCCAATTTCCACCATGATTAAGGGTCTCTATGGAATAAAACATGATGTCTTCCTTCGTGTTCCTTGTGTCTTGGGACAGAATGGAATTTCAGATGTGAAGGTGACTCTAACTCCTGAGGAAGAGGCCCGTTTGAAGAAGAGTGCAGATACACTCTGGGGCATCCAAAAGGAACTGCAGTTTTAAGGTTTTCTAATGTACCACTTCACTGTCTAGACTACGACAGGGTTTTAGTTGGAGGCTGTGTACATTGTCCTTATTATCTGATCTGTTACTTAAATAATATCAAAATGGCCTAAGGAAAAAACATCAGTTTCCTAAAGTTCTAAATAGGAATGGTTCAGCAAACCCTGCAGCTATACGCTAATGCTGGATGATACCTGCCTTTGTAGTCCTAAATGGGTTCATCTCAGAGGCACCACTGCCAATATTGCATATGCTGCAGGTGCTCTTCCAACCAGATGCGTATTTCCTGTGTGTTCTGTAAATTCTGGTTCCTTCACCCAACACCCAACATGCCTAGTCCCTCTTTTCCAGTCAGTCACATCCTGGGCTCCAAATATATTCATTATTGCATGTATTGTGCATAACTATTCCAAAGGATCTTAATTCATGTACCATGTATGTCAGAATATAGTGTACATTGCCATATAATGTAAAAAGACCATGCAAACAAGTGTCATACCAACTAAAATACCAAATAAAATTTGAACAGTGAAAAAAAATAATAATACATGAGCCAAACATTTGCTTCTGAATGGTAAGAGTTGGTGGTAAATCCTTAAGATTTTTTTGAGTGAAAACATTGAGATTTGTTTCAAACAGTATTTTACTGTTTCTGAAAAACAGTAGATTTTACAGGTATTTGTTCTTTTTGTTCTTCCTGTATTATTTTTCCAATGCTTCTAGCTTTCAAGCTTTTACACATTAAACAAGATCAATAACTAAAATTAGAATTGCTATTTTTAAACCAAGGAAGGGTACTATTTTTAATCCTGTGGATCATTTTTCCCCCCCTAAGGGGCTGAAGAGGCAGACGGAAAATACAAAGCCTCTCTAGATCAGGGATTCATAAACTTAGACAAGGATGGACTTCTAGAATATTCTTGAGCTCCTAATGTTTAATGCCAGTTAGTGGTTATTTGTAAATCTCTGTTTTTTCCTTGAATGGTTTTCTATAGCTTTCATTAGATTCTTAAAGTTGTCTATGTCTCAGAAAACAAACAAACAACAACAAAAAAAAACCAAAAAACCCCAACATTTCCCTATGATTTAAATGACCTATTTAGAAAGTACATTTCAGGGGCGCCTGGGTGGCTCAGTGGGTTAAAGCCTCTGCCTTCAGCTCAGGTCATGATCCCGGGGTCCTGGGATCGAGCCCGGCATCAGGCTCTCTGCTCCGCGGGGAGCCTGCTTCCTCCTCTCTCTCTCTGCCTGCCTCTCTGCCTACTTGTGATCTCTGTCTGTCAAAAATAAATAAAATCTTTAAAAAAAAAAAAAGAAACTACATTTCATAGCCAAATAATGTTGTACAATAAGAAAGTGATAGAGAAATGCTGCATTTTATAATCTCTCATATACTTATGGAGGATTTGGGCCATATTAGGGGTATATTATGATATCTACCAGGTAGAAACAAGAACCAACCTAAATGTGAAGACAGCCTGATTGGGATCACTCAACCCACTGGCTAAGGGACTGGCCTGCCTGCTTAAATTCTCTGGGTACATTCATTCTAAATCCATATGCTGAGCCAAAGAGGAAGACATTTCCAGTCTGTAGGAAAAGAATTGATACTTGAAGATTATATGAATAACTATGCAGTCTCTAAGTAAAACCTACAACTCAAGTCAATTTGTAGATTTGGTAAATAAAGTCCTCTTTAAGAGTCAACTAAATAAAGCTTCCTATTATGTCCCTCATGCATTTTGGCAAGAAATGTCTAGATATGATATCAGACCAGAAAAGTAGAAGAAGAAATTATTTTCTTCTTCAAAAAAGAGTAGTTTTTTCAAGCATTCTCAAGGCATTCCTACCTCCTCAATCATTCACATGAAACACTTGTCTTAAATACCTTACACACTGAGTGTTGACTTGAATTCTACCTAGCTTAAAACCCAGTTTAATCCCTATTACTTTTCTAAGGTTCCCTGGGTAATCCAATTACCCCTCTGATTTCTAATAAATTATGTACTCTATTGTTTGTTCTATAACATGCAATGCTCTCATAAGTATGGGCACTCTATCAAAAATATTATATTACTATCTTAAAACTTTGAGGATAAAGAAATCTGTTTCCTTCTCTCTAATATAGGAAGATTTTCAGCAGCAAAGGGGCCTGGGTTGAATAATCATCATTTGGTGACACATTAAGACCAGTACAATTATAATCAAATATCCTTAAGTTTTAAAAGTTCAGTTGTAAAACATTAATTGATCTTTTAGATAAATGTTAAACTTGGTATGTGGAGTTTATCTGATGTTTGCTTAATTCTACTGTGGTTATAGGACATAATCATTTGAAATTTGCTGAGACTCAGTTTATGCCCTAATATCAAATCAATTTTTAAAATGTTCCAAGGACACTTAAAAGGAATATACATTTTGCAATTGTTGTTTGCAATGTTGAATACAGGTCTATTAGATCAAGTTTGTTAATTGTGTTGTTCAGAATTTCCATATATCCACTGACACTTTTTTTTGGGGGGGGGTCTGGTCCCTTATCAGTTGCTCAGTGGTACTTATTAAAATTACCTTTTATAGTCATGGACTTGTTTACTTATTTTCTTTCCTTCCTTCCTCCCTTCATTTCTTTCTCTTTCTTTTCCTTTCCTTTCCTTTCTTTTCCTCTCCTCTCTTCTACTTTTTTCTGCCTTCCTTCCTTCCTTTCTTTCTCTTTTTCTCTTTCTTTCTTTCCCTCCTTGTCTCCCTCTCTTTCTCTCTCTTTCTCTTTTTTTCCATCAATGTTTATATATTTTGAGGTAACAATTCTTAATGTATATAAATTTCACACTAATTATGAAATATCTCTTTTTACCTTTAATAATATTCTTGCAGTAAAGTCTACTTTGCCTGCTATTAGTAGAGCTTCACCAGCTTTCTTTGGGTTAGTGTATTCTGGTTTACCATTTTCCATTATTTTATTTTGCAACTTCCAGTATATTTGTAATAAGGTGTGTCAGCATACAGTTTTTTTAATCTATTCTGAAAATCTTTGTTTATTAATTAAAATACTTAGTCTTCTATATTTAATGTAATTACAGACATATTTGGTTTAAATTTGCCTTCCTAGTATTTGCTATGTGTCTATTTTTTATTTTTCATGTGTCATTTAATTCTTTTTATTCGGTGCTGAACACAGAGTATGAAAAACTGTTATTGCTGTAGATATCATCTTCCTCTAAGATGCTTTTCCTACTGACAGTTAAGTAGTGAGTGTAGAAGCAGATTAATATGATCCAATCATTGGGTATTGAGGTATTTGAGGCTGGTTTTAGCTCTGGGTTTCTAGTGATAGACTAACATGTATCAGAACTTCTTACCTTACTAGACATAGAACTTCTTTTTTAAAAGATTTTTTAATTTATTTATTTGCCAGAGAGAGAGATCACAAGTAGGAAGAGAGGCAGGCAGAGAGAGAGGGGGAAGCAGGCTCCCCACTGAGCAGAGAGCCCGATTGGGGCTTGATCCCAGGACCCCGAGATCATGATCTGAGCCGAAGGCAGAGGCTTAACCCACTGAGCCACCCAGGTGCCCCTAGACATAGAACTCTTAATTGCTACCTGTCAAGCACTATGAGACTGATGACAGTTCTTGTTAGATTTTTAGCTGCATATTTTTACTTGTGTTCTGTGATGGTTAATTTTATGTGTCAACTTAATTGGGTCATGGAATATCTGGATAAATTGGTCAAATATTATTCTGGGTGGTTCTGGGTGAGTTGAACTTTTACACGGAATAAAGTAGATTGCTTTCTATTCTGTACACAGAATATTTGTACACAGAATAAAGTAGATTGCTTTCTATTTTGTGGCAGGCCTCATCCAATCATCTGAAAGCCTGATTAGAAGAGACTGATCTGCAACCAAGTAAGAGAGAATTTAGGAAATTCTCTATCCAGTGGCCTTCAAGCTGATCTCACTAAATATCAGTGATTCCTGGTTTTACAGCATCTTCCAGACTTCAGACTCAAACTGGATATTGGTTTGGCAGATTTTGGATTTGCCAGTCTCCATAATTTGCTGAGCTAATTCCTTACTATCTATCTATCTACTTATCTATAATCTATCTATCCTTCTATCCATCCATCCATCCTATTGGCTCTGATACCCCTAGTTCTATAAAGCTTAGGAATTAGCAAATACCTGAAAGAAAAGAAAGGCCTACCAAGTTACCTTTCCTCTGCTTTTCTTTTCCCAGTATCTTGGCCCCTCAAATCCTGATTGTCTAGGTAGATTGAACTCCAAATTTTTTCACTCTTGTACTGCAAGACTCCTGAAACTCCTGAACTACTGTTTTCTTCTTATTCATCCCTATAATGCTTAAAAATTGGCAGATGCCTCAAAGGAAAGAACAAGAAATGTCTCGCTCAAAATGTTGTATTTCCTTTCTTTCTTGAATCATGGCCCTTCAAATCCCCTGGTTCCCTTGCTTGCTCTCAAATACCTTCAGACAGTTGTTTGTTTGGTTGCTGTTATCCAACCTTTTTAGTGTTCTCAGCAGGGATATTGGGTTGATGCAAGCTACTCATCATGGTCAAAAGCATGAGATTTGGCAAACTAAAGTGGCTGTTTCTTTAAAACAAAATATACTTCTCTTTGTATTGTTTAGATTTTGTTAGCTTGCTCTTATCATCCCTATATAAAATGAGTGACAAAAATCACTCAGAATAATTATTGGGATAATAATATTTAAACCTTTTTCATAGAAGATGAAGGATAGAGACTCTGGCAAGATTGTCCAGGAATTTTTATATAAATTAGTATCTGTAATTAGAAAAATATTCTGAAGAGCCTTATCCTGGTTTTGACTTTCTTTTCCTAAAAACAATGGAGAGAAATTAGATGGCAGCTTCTTAACACAAGGAAGGAACTAAGAGGCATACAAAGGGGGAAAATGTTTCAGATTTCAAAATATTTCATATTTTATCTTTTTCTCTTTCTCTGTAGATGGATAGATCATATACATGATAAATTAATCAATGAATATTAATGTATTGATAGCAGAATTTCTAATGTCTGAATTATTCATACACATCAGATACTCATAAGAATAATGTAAGTACAAAGTACTCTTTGCTACTTGGCAGGTTATGTATGTCGTATGTACCTGTGTGTCCTGTTGAGTTTTCTCTGTCAATTAAATTTTTTAAAGTTTTTTAGATTTTAAAAATCATAAAATTTCATGTTCATATAAAAGATATATCTACAAGTGCAGGAAAGGAGTGGATCAACAAAGAAAAATAGTACCTGATGAACTCATTGGAAACATGTTCCTGCATAAGTGTCACAGTACCTACAATGTAAAAACTCCAGAACGGCCCAGACTATATCCTATTAGCACATGAGCACTGTTTAGCTGAAAACCATGAACTGAATATCAGATACATCCCAAATATTTCTTCGTGCATTAATTTTATTTTTATGTTTGGGAGGGAACAACTCATACAATATCTTCAGCACTGGACTGCTGATTTTTCTTGCCAAAGAGATATAATTTTTTTTCTATGTCCTCAGAGGTCCTAAATGACTACACTTAATTCTGAAGGAGTCACCAGCATGATTCAGCACTTTCATTTACCTAATTTGAAAATACTGAATGTATAATTTAATCAGAAGTATAGTTCAAAATTAAACCAATTAAATAAAAGATAACATTTGGACAAAATATATTTCATAATTTTCTAAACATCGTTGGTGCTCAATAAGTATTGCTGACTAGTTATAGATGAGAAAAAAAACATTTTTATATCATTATTATTTGAGATATTTTTATTTTCTCATTACAAGGGAGAAATTAATCATTCTGATATATAGGAACATACCTTTCAACCACTAGAAATAATCATTCTAGCATGTCATTTAGTGATATTGCTCTTTCACTGCAATATTATACTGCAGAAAATATAACAGAGTGGCATAGTCACAATTATTTAAAAGTAGCACTAAGAACTAAAAATACTTCTATATTATGATATGAAATACAATGTCAGTTAAAGTAAAAGCTAATATTACTTTAAATAATCAAACATTTTTAAAAATTAGCTCGTAAAGCTTAGTAAAAAATTAATGGAGCATATGTTGAAATGCATACATTATAGGTATTCATACGTAAGTGCTCATCACATGTTCACTAGTTATAACACTTATGAAATCTAAAGTTCCTTAATGGATCAACATCATTCATGTGTTATATGGATTCTCATTTTTAAATTAATTGCTCTGATGTGATTTGAATTTTATATGAAAAATGATATATTTTGGTAGCTTTTCTAATAAAGCAGAAACACTGCTTTCTGACTTTATATTCAAAATAGAACATTTTATCCACATAATGCTAAATTTAATGGCTCATATATCCATTTATTCTGAGTTTAATATGATCTTATAAAGAAGATTCAGTTGAACAAGCTTAAATATAAAGTGAAATAACTGTGTCAGCCTAATCTCAATGTGAAAATGATTTAATATTTACATTTTTGCTTATAGCTAAAATAAGTACTTTGAACTGCACTTTGGGATTTTCCATATCACCATTAAAGAACTATAATTTTCTTATCTATACTCTCTACTTTTATAATTATAGAGCCTACTTCTTAAACTTTTCAATGAATAATAAGCATATAAAAGTAACAAAATGAACTTCTATGTGCCCACTATCTGACTAAAAAAATCAAATTTTCCTAGTTAAGTAGAGGTAGCCATTATGTTAATTATTAGGATATTAATTTATAACTATATCTTGGTAAAATTGTATGTAACTACAATATAGTATAGTTTTACCTTTTTCTTTACGTATTACCTATAGTTTTACCTATTTCTACAAGAGTATATTTTACCTATTTCTTACCTATTTCTAAAATCTATAATTTTACCTATTACTATAGTATAGTTTTACCTATAGAATAGTTTTACCTATAGTATAGTTTTACCTATTTCTTCTTTACCTATTATTTTAAGTAACATTAGAATAAACATTACTCTATTTTTGCTGAAAGTTTTTGAAATACAACCATGTTAACGTAGTTCGTTCACTTTTCATTGTTGCATGACTACGCTCAGATTATTTATTAATTATTTTGCTGATGAACATTTGCGTCATCAGTATTTGGCTATAAAATGATGATATAAGCATTATTATACATGTGTTCTTATACAATATGTAGCTATTTTTCTAAGATACATGTGTAAGGATGCAGTTTCTGTGTTACAGGATGTGTTATCACTTTAACATCTAATATCCAAACTGCTTTCTGAAATGCATGTTCTAACTTATACTCTTACATACATCATAAATGCATGCAATGTCTTTCTGCACACCTCCAAAATTCTGCATTTTCTGATTTTTAATATTTTCCAATTTGGTAGTAATAGTATTGATTATACATTTTTGTTATTTGCATTTATTTTAAAGTGCAAAAATATTTACTGTATATTTACTGGTTTCCTAAAGTGGTAGAACATCATTGAATTTGTCAAGTCCTTAATTCATAATTTCTCTTCTGCATAAGATTGGTGTATATGTTTTATATTTTTCATTATAATTTTCCTTTGGATTTATAGATCATTATATAGTACAAATGTTGGTTCTTTCCCGTTTATGTGTGTTGAAAAGAATCTTCATTGAAAGTGTGCCTTTTCTTTACTTAGGGTATCATGGCATGAATAAAACCTAATTGGTATTTTTTTTATGCCTCAAGTTTTTATTTAGATTCTGGTTAGTTAACATATAGTGTCATATTAGTTTGGGGAGTAAAATTTAGTGGTTCTCCACTTACATATAACCACCGACTGGTCATCAGAAGTGCCCTCTTTAATACCCATTACCCATTTAGCCCATCTTCCCACCCACCTCCCTTCCAGCAACCCTGCTTACTCTCCATAGTTAAGAATCTCTTATGGTTTGCCCCCATCTCTTTCTTTCCCCTAAGTTCATCTGTTTCATTTCTTAAATACCATGTATGAAATATATGGTATTTGTCTCACTGACTGACTTATTTTGTTTAGAATAATATGCTCTAGCTCTATCTGCATTATTGCAAAGGGCAAACTTTCATTCTTTTTTTTTTTAATTTTTATTTTTTATAAACATATTTTTATCCCCAGGGGTACATGTCTGTGAATCGCCAGGTTTACACACTTCACAGCACTAACCATAGCACATACCCTTCCCAATGTCCGTTACCCCACCCCCCTTTCCCGACCCCCTCCCCCCAGCAACCCTCAGTTTGTTTTGTGAGATTAAGAGTCACTTATGGTTTGTCTCCCTCCCAATCCCATCTTGTTTCTTTTCTTCTTTTTCTACCCCCCTAGTCCCCCATGTTGCATCTCCACTTCCTCATATCAGGGATATCATATGATAGTTGTCTTTCTTTGATTGACTTATTT
>PISX010028880.1:0-20876 GCA_004024625.1 Mellivora capensis | reverse complement strand
AAAAAAAAAAAAAAAAGAAGAAGATCCAGGAAGGAGCTGTTACCATAGATTTAATTACATTAGATCATGAACTAGGTAGAGACAGGGAAGAACACAGGAAGGCCTGTTTGATCAAAGTCCTCCAAGTTTCATGGCTTCTCAGCAGCCCAGCAAGTATTTATTTACCAAACACTTACTCTTTTTCATTCTCCCTGAAGATTGCATTCCCTCTCTTTGAAGACCCGGACCCCTACACTCTTCTCCTTAATTCAGAATGTCACGTATACCTTATTTTGCCTGTTCTGTTTTTGGAATTTCTATGTCTGTGCAAATTCTTCATACATATGCTACTAAATTTTATTTTCTCCTGTTAATCTGTCTCATGTCAATTTGATTTTTATTTCCAGTAGAAGGACCCTGGAAGGGATGGGAATTCTTGCTCCACGACAATTAATTTTATTATAGATCATGCTAATGAAATGAATATGTCTTATTTTCTCCAATTTAAAAAGAAACACGTGCCCCATTCATTTGATTTCTCAATTATTCATTTATCATAAAATATCAGTAAGTTAAATACTTATAAATAAAATCAAATTGCCACTCCCCTTCAGGTGAGGTTTTCATTTTAATATTTCACTAGAAAGTTTATACTTTCACTCAAGGCTGTTGTTAAAGCAACAGGTGAGATAATGGTATTCCAAGACTAGAATCCTGATAGACTCTACTTTCTAGGAAAGAAATGTTGAAAATTGTAATTTCTTTAAAGGTAAAATCTATTTACTTATCTTCTTTAGATATTCTACTCATTCTCAAGAAGAAAAATTACTTGTTAATACAGAATAGGTTTCTTATTTTGAGCATATATATTTTCTGTATACTCTCATTAAAACCCAATGTATTATCCAATACCTACTAAAAGTAAAATTGAACACACACATTTATGTGTGGGCCACCACATACGAACACCAGCACAGGACAAGCTGTATGCAGCTCAACTCTCTACTATCAACTAGGTCATTCTTCCTTCCTCTAGACTGCTCTATGCGATTACTGGCCAAGACAAATTTGTTGCCATTGACCATACTGCCAGGATGGAATTGGTAAATATTACTCACCAAAAACATCAAGAGTTTTTAGATGGAACTGTATAATCCCCCATTTTTCCCACTCTGTCTCTATGCCTTCCATATTTTATTAGTTTTCCTCTCCCACTATATCCCAACCTCCCTCTTGTGAATTTTTTTTAATCTCTTCTCCTCACAGCATTTACCACATTCGTTCATAGTAGGTGATTAACAAATAATTCATTGTTTATTGTATGTTTCTCTGTGTGAGTGTGTGTGAGTATGTGTGAGAGAGAGAGAGAGAATGCGTGCCAAGGTGCAGTTAGTTTGAAGGAATTTCATATACTATAATCAAAAAACAAGAATGACCAAACCTCATTACTATATAGGCTTTTAACATCAGGTTTAGAAGTTCAGATTTGATGCAGTAAGTGCGTGGTTCCTATTAGACCCTGAGGAATGATGCTTGGTATCAAATACACTTTGTCAAAGATGTTTCCTGCAAGGGACCATAGATGTAATGTTCCTTTTAAAAATTATCAGAAAATCACAACAAAAAAAGACACTCCCTTTAATTATTTTTCTTGCCCCAGGAATCAATCACCACTCTAAATTTCTAAAACTGAGAACATCCAGCCAATAATGAACATTGAGGAGAGGTCACTACGAACCAATAGTTGTTTGAGTTGCCTCTGTCTTGACTTCCCCATACACAAACCTATCCTCACCACAACATTCCAGGAGGCCAAGCAGAGCAAATGTTAAGTCCTGCATGCAGTATACTAGTTCAGGAGTCCCAGTTTCTCCACCAAAAACATATCTCCATGAGATGCAAAATGACCAAAAATGAAAAGTAGCAAAAGCAATCATTCTTGGGAGGGGCAATTCAGATAGAACTTTCTGGGACATGATTTTTTTTTACTTTGGATTCTACTGTTTTTATTCATTACTTAAAAGAAAGCTTCAAAGAGAAAAGGAGAAGATACAACATGGCATATGTGTGCCAAGGAAAGAACTTTCCTTTCTGTAATAACATGCCATTTCTTATGAAAACCAATATATCAGGAAAACAAAATGTTAGGGAATGTTGTATAAGAAGGAATTTGCCTGGGGTTCATCTGGAGTTCCTGGAAGGGGGCATCTGAGCCTTTGGAATTTACATACAAGTTTCACATTTGGGACTCTCCAAGATCTCACCCTGTATGTCTCACCACTGACTTGTCCTGATCCCTATCATTTATAATATAACTGTAATCCTAAGTATAGCACTTTCTTGAGTTCTGAGTGATTCTAGCCAATTATCAGACCTGAGGGGGTGGTGGAGGACCCTGAATTTACAGCCTGGGAACCATGCAGTTTACAGCTATGTCTGAAATGAGGGGGTCTTGTGGAGGGCTGTGACCTCAACCTGGAAAGTCTGCACTAACTCCAAGTAGTTAATGCCTAAAGGGTAAATAGCAAATTGAGGGGGGGAAATATTAGGACCTTAATTATTAATTCCCATTCATGAATATTTAAGTAAGTTCTTTAAAATCATCCAGCTAAAAACATTTTAACTGCAGCATTTATTTCAGTTACCTTGTACCGTGTCAGGTTGTATTATTCATGTAGCTTCATTTTTTTCTCTTTTCCTTCCCCTCTCTAGGAAAATGGAATAAAGAACTCAGCAATCTGGATTATAGTCATTTTGTGATAAGGTATGCTGATAACTGTGATTGTTAGCACTGACCATTTATAATAATGGTAATAATAATAAATTGTCAACCTGACCTAAGCCACATAAAAGAAAGAATAACTTTCTCTAACTCCTGATTTTTTTATGAGTTAAAAAGGGTTTATTCAAAAGGAATGATCTGCCATTTGCTTGGAAACCCTTTACTGTGATTATATTTAATTTACTCAGTAACCCAGACTCTGTTATAAAGCTAACTGAAACTAAGTTCTGCTAAGTAAGCAAATGTCAGCATTTCCAGATCTTCTTTAGGCCACTAATTATGGGAATTATTTGCACTGCCTAAAATTGTGGTGATCAATAATTTCAAATTTTTCATTGATAGTTCAGTAAAAGGATACAATACCTTCCTCCCTCAGTTAGTAATGATCTAAATTAACAATAACCCAATCCAAACCAGAATTTCATTCCATTCCATTTTCATTACAAGTAAACATCTTAACTAGCATTTAATATAATTTACCAACAATGACTAATCAGTATATAACACAAATTTCTCTTGATATAATTCCTTCTAATATAATTTTATTCCTAATTCTTATTAAATTTTTCTTCCTATAACAAATCTTTAACTTGTCATCATTCAAACTCCCACTAATTCTATGTGCATGTACATGTGTGCACATGCCTATGGACACACAGACACATCAGTTCTATGAGCCATATACCTTCTGTAGTACTTGAATGTGTGAGGGGTTGAGGGAGCTTAAGGTTACTAATGTGGCAAAATCCCCCACCCTTAATTCCAGGTCTCTATAATAACAAATACAATAACAGAGGTACTCTTTAATACCCCAAATACTGGGTTTGAAAATGTAGTCAAACAGTAATTCTGCTAAGAACACTGCCACTTACCAAGGATTCCTGACAACTGACTGGGTCTTTATTGGCATTCTCTAGGCTACCCTAATTCTCAGGTAAGTGAACTTTACATGATAGCTAACGATTCCTAAGAATTATTCTCTAAATATTTAAACTGTAGTGTGTTCTTCATCAAACTACTCTGATTTAATGTCTTTCTTGTACAAACGTCTTGCTTTTCTAACTCAGTGGCAGATAACCATGAGTCTATCTTGAAATTTTGTGGGCACATACTATTACAGAAAAACCAAGGACTTAAAGACAGAGGGAGGTTGTCTGGTATGTGTGAGACCAGGGAGTGCCCACAGAGAAGCCAGCTATTGGAGGATCTGACGACAAGAAAGTTTAAGGAATTAGAGTTACAGCAAAGCCATGATGGGAGACATCAAGCCCAGACAATAGCATATTCTTTCCTTTAAGCCTCAGTTTAAAAATAATTATGATCAGTAGTCAAGAGGAAGGAACAGACATAAGAAACTAAAATGATATTTTGACATTTCTCTTATTTATATGATGAAAATATTATTCGTCAACTCCCATAACATAATGCCTAGCACCATCTATAGGAGACAAGAGCCTCTGAGACTTTGACTCTAAAGGTCTTGGAGTGAACTATCAAGCAAAGTCTTGGAAATTCTCAGTTAAAATAAAATGAACATCAGGCATGTCAGAAGACTAATCTGCACAATGGTAACATCAAAATCTTTACCTTTACTACTATATAAGCCATTGTACACTGACTATATGAAAGCCCATAATATTGAGCAACTCTAGTTACTTGGACTGACTTACAGGACATTCTGATTTAGGAAAACACTGAGATTATAAACTACCATTTTAAAGCTAGATGGTTACAATAAATGCCAGGGAGAGGAAATGCTATCTCTTCTAGGTCCCTGGAAGGCCTAGAAGAGCCTTCTAAATAATAAATCACCAGCACGAAGTTAGGGGGCAGTCCTAAGACCACCCTTGCTTCTGATATCAATTGCAATTTCAGGGTTCCCAAGACCACCCACAGGTTTAATAATATTCTAGACAGACTCAAGTAAGCCACTGAAAACTGTTATGCTCATTATTATTGTTTATAATATGAAAGGATATGGATTAAAATCAGCCAAGAGAAGAGACAGATGGAACAGAGCCCAGAAAAGTCACACACATGGAGCTTCCAGGTGTCTTCTTCCACCGGAGTTGTGGGAAATGCTAATTTCTCCCAGCAATGATGTGTGATAACATGCATAGAAAATTGCCAACCAGGGAAGCTCAGCTGAGCTTGGGTGTACAGAGTTTTTATTAGGGCTCTAGCATGTAAACATGGTTGACTGCCCATGTGGCGGATCTGTAGTCTCCTGATAGAGCTCATATTGTGTGGCCCAAAGCTCTTACAATAAATTGTATTGTTAGACTATCTGGTGTGATCTAGGACCCCAAGTAAACAAAGGTACTCTCCTCAGGCAGAGCATTCTAAGGGCTCAAAGAGCACTTCCTTTGCTGAGGGCAAAGTCCAGACTTTTTTTTTTTTTTTTTTTTTCAGGAGGAGGGTAAAATTTATTCTTAACTACACAGCCGGGAGTAATTTTTCTCTGGTCCAGATGTTAATCTTGCCTTAAAAGTTTCAGAGGAAATTTAAACTGCTCCTTACTTAAGATTTTATGTACTTAGAGGGAGAGAGACAGAGCACACACATGTGAGTGAGCATGGGGGGGTGGGGGGAAAAGTGGGGGGAGTGGGGAGGAACAGAGAGAATCTCCAGCAGAATCCCCACTGAGTGCAGAGCCCAATGGAGGCTCAATCTCACACCTGAGATCATGACCTGAGCCAAAATCCAGAATCAGTCACGGAACCAAGTGAGCCACCCAGGTGCCTGCTCCTTAATTTTTTAAAAGCACTCTTCAGTTATATGTACCGACTATAAATGTAGAAAGAATTTATCAAGATATCATCCATGATTCTATCTTATTTTTCATATACTAGAAATTAGTGACACCTATATCAAGTAAGCTTTTATTTTAAAATGGGATTAGCATATTCATAATTCCGAACATACCATCAAACAGCAGCTCTGTCTCCCGTGGAAATAATATGATGACTGAGTAGTGAAGAAGCAGAAGCTATGGCTTTATAGTTTTTCCACCAAAAAAGGAAAGATACATTGTAGAGAATATATTTTTCTTCATGCCATAAGTTCATGTACAAACATATTGAGTATGTTGTTATTGTTTCTTCCCCCACTGCAGAGAATGTAAAACACTTATTCATGTAAAAGGCACTGGTGGCTCTTAACATAATATATGTAAGAAACTATCCTCTATGAATGCACATTTATCATAATGGAACTAGATCAAAACAATGACATAGTTTTACTCATATACACACAAATTTGATGTTTTAATATACACTAATTCCCTTTTTAAATATTCCTTTCTAGAGACGAATGCTATTTATAAGTGTTCCTAATTCAGCAAATCTATAGCCATGGCAACCGTTACCCCTCTTCCCCCAAACAACCACCACATCTCTGTGTATGCTAATAGAAAATTCATTGAAAAACTAAATACAATATGAAATAAGAGCAACTCCAATCAAAAGGAATCAAGAACTAGAGACACTGATGCATCAACTCCTTTGGCAGAATAACCCAGAAAGGAAGTATCATTATCACTGCAACACTGTGTTCCTCATACATATTTTATGAACTAAGTTTTTCACACACTTTAGAGGTTAGCAGTGCATTACATTTTTGTCTGCTGCTTGATTTAACAGAATGAAATGCCCTAAAGGCATTTATTAAAACCAGAGGAGGAAAAAAATTCAATTACTGTTAACCTCTGCCTGTAACTTACAAAGGCTTCCGTGAAACAGGTATCAAAGTGCACTCCAATCACAAGGTGAAATAAGAGCTCTTCTGTCACTTAGCGCTCACTGTTACTTAGCATTTGCACACTAATGTTAAATAGGTCTGTGTCAACCTAAACCATGGCCTCTGTGCTCCAATTTCCAACTTTCAGAGTCCAAATGCATTTATATTCTGCAATTACCAAAACTCGTAAAGGTTTATCTTTGAGCAAACACTGAGTTGTTTGCATGCCTGTTCTTCTAACTGAACTTAAGGAGCATCAGTTATGTGTAAAGTGCTACAGAATACCAGCTCCCTAGATATCACCAACACAACCTCTGTTGATAGAACAATTCTGAGTTTTTTGCTCACTGTGGTAAAGGCTGACAAAGATGTCTGGGTCTCAGCGGGGAAAAGGTAAGGTCAGAATTTATGGAGAATCTGAAGTGTGGCTCTGCTGGGCCTTTCAGTGCAAGGGACTGATTAGGATTCCTTGTGCACAGACTGTAATATCACAGTTTAGAATTGCTAGAAACAGCAGGATAAGGATTTTAAGGCCAAAGGTTTGGGATTTTGGGGGCTTCAACAGTTGATCTTTCCCACTGAGGAATGGTTGGGTCTTTCTGGAAGTTTCCCTGATCAAAAGGCTCCTAGAATAAAAATATTATGCTAATGAAGGCAATGGAATAGTAAAATCATGTTAAGTAGACAGTAAGCTGCATTGTGAGGAGGTAGCTTGGGCTTCAGTGTCCTGCTAGTTGCTGAAGGAAGGAACAGAGCTGTATCTTCAGTGTCTCTAAAGTGGAACCATAGCATAAAAAAATTATCTCTGGGTGTAACCAACTTAAACAGATATACAAGATGAAAACTGAGACCTACATAATCGTCAATTAGGCACGGGGCTCTAATTTTCATAATAAATGCATGTGTGCAAATGTAATCAGAGTCAAATTATATTTATTAACCCATACCTTTGTGCTTTTAAAATAGGATCTGACTATACTGCATTGTTTTGCACATATCATTAGAATTCTATCAATTGCATAAAATAATGTTTGAAGTGCCCTGCTACAGAGAAGCATATGAGAAAGAGAGTCGGGAAAAATTCACTAGCAAAGTTGAATAAAGAAAAGAGATATTAAGGAGAGTTTTGAGTGGGGACGGTATCTTTAAAAGGACAGAGTAGATCACATATAATGAGACTTTCTACAGGCACCAGGGTAGAAGTGAAGGATACATTTACTTGCGGGAAGATTGATGTTTTGAAGCAGACAGGCAGCCATTCGAGGGGCCTGATAATGCAGACGCTGCAACAGAATGAAGTCTTCTCAGACTCTCCACCTGCTGAAGAAGATTCTTTCTCTGGACCACATAGCTCCTTTTTGGTGCAGGAAAGTGGTGAGTGAATAGAATGATTGGGAGAATGGCCAAGTTGTGAATGTACTGACACAAGAAAAGGAATGAAAATAGGCACACTGGAGGGGAAAATAGATCCTAAAGGCAGGAAAAGAAGTATTGATGGAAAGAGGAGAGAGAGAAAGGGAAAAGAAGAAAGGAAAAATAGAGAAGGAAATAGAGTCAGAGAGAAATTGAAAGGAGCTTAGAGAGCAAGCAGCAATGGGCTGAAGGCTCAAAAGGGTTGGTGAAGAACCACTGTCAGGACAAGTATGATCAGGGAAAAAGGTTTCATCTGCACTTTAGGCAGTTTTACTCTGGGATATGTAGTGTGTCTTTATCCCTGTGCGAACCCCAGCACACAGAATGCATGCATACCACCACCAAGACAGGTCCTGCTTAGAGAGAGAACAATGTCCATGACCTTATAGGGAAAGGCAAATTCCAATCAACTATTATTGAGCTGTTAAGGAAAATGAGGTCTGAACCAAAACAAAACACAACATTCTCCAAGGTTTGGGCCAAGAAGAGCTTCTGAAAAGCCATTGCCAGATGATAAAGCTGGGAGGGAAGGGGAAAAGAACTCATCCCTGAGTGTACAACATGTGTCAAGCACTTCATATTTTCCATCCCATTTTACTGTTTCCTCAGGGCCATGAAGGGAGTTTCACTATTCCTGTATTAGAGATGAGGAAACGAAGACTCCTCAGTCCCTTAGGCATGACATTATGCTCCCCCAACTTGTCTCAGATTGATTAACATCTCAGAGAGACTAAACCTTGCCTGAAGACAAAGACAGAGGAGTAGCACTCTTCTCTGAATTTTTAATTCGCTACCCTCAATTTATGAGAATGTGTCAACTGCCTGAGTACAGCACATCTGTCTTACCTTCAAGCAACTTCTCTCACTAAAAGCCATGAGTAGCAGATGAGAAAGAGGTCATCGATAAATTGAAGGAGAGAAGCTTTAGTTTGGAGGGGGGGAATCATTTCCAGTTTAAATCTTCCAGCTTCTTCCCCATCCCCTCCTTCCCTAACTTAAGCCCCCACACCTTGAGTTGACGAGATACACTGCAAGACAGTGTTAATCCAGCACTGATAACACATTGAGGCAAGGAAGAACATCTCAGGGAGGCAGAAAATAGAGAAGTCACACTGAACCTCATTGTGGTTTGATGAGGGATTGTGCTGACAAGGAGCTCTAGAAAATGAAAAACCTCACTAGTGATCACAAATCAAAGGGTATTAGGATAAGGCAAAAGGAACATTCAATTTTCATAATGTAATACAGCCTTGGATAAATTTGACAGAATTATATAGGTTAGTGGGACTTGTAAATGTACTCATTATGTACAATAAAGTAAAGGTCACACTTTATTAGTCATAACTCAATTTGTCATCCCTATAAATAACACAAATAAATATACAAATTAAGTGCATGGCATTTGTTTTTTTTGTAAATATATATACTATATATTATATATTTATATATGGTATATATAAATATATATATTTCTTAAAATATATATTTTTAAAATATACATATATTTCTTTATGTATCTAAGTATATATAATATTATATATTATATATATTTCTTAAAAGTCACCTATATAGCATTGCTTCATGGTATCATCTACTACCAAAAGTAGGAAAAGCTGTGTTCATTTAAATAAGGAAATAAGGAAAGGAAAGGCACCATGGCTGAATCATAAGAATCATAAGAATAAAAAGAAAATGAGATGATTGCTGAGCGTGTTGGCAGGGATCATATTACGCATGGTCTTGTGAGTCACTGTAAGGATTTGGGGCTTTATCACAGGAGCAGCAGAAAGACACTGTAGAGTTCTAAGCAAAAGAGTAACAACATTAGGTTCATCTTTTGAAAAGATCATTCTGACTGCTTTATGAATAATGAATCACAAAGTAGTAAGAGTGTGCTCTTGGTGGGAAGCATTTAGGGGACAACTGCAGAGTGCCAGACAGAGGTGACATTGGCTTGAACTACAGATTTGCCCGTGGAGATGGAGAGAAAATGACCTGAGAAAACTGATGAGAGGTTAGAATTCTGTCGGTTTGGTGGTTTTGTGGATGCATGTGGTAAGAGAGGTGCTGAGAGTGGCTCTCAGGGTTCTGGCAGGAGCAGTTGGACGGTCAGCGTGACAATATGCTGAGTAAGGAAATACTGACAGGAGGTCATTAGCTCCATCCATTTTGAGGATGTTCAGTTTGAGGTACTTGAAAAGCATCCAAGTACAGCCAAAATGTACATAAACAAGATCTTGTGTTCAGAGGGGAAGTAGACTAAAGATAGGAACTTGGAAACCATCCCCATAATACACAGAACATGAATTCATGTCCCTAGGTGAGAGAAGCAGGGAAACAAAGAGAATAAAAGGAAAGAAGGTTATGGGTAAGTAAGCCTGGGAAAATCCAACTTTCAGATTTGGGGTCGAAGTGATTTTGGCAAAGATGACTATGAAAGACGATCCGGAGGCTGGAAGGAAAAACAGGAATCACTGAAACCACTGTGACATGTACTGTGGGTATTTTTCCCATGTTGTTTCTAATCTTTATATCAGCTATTAAGATTAAATGGAAAAATAAATGAATGAATACTCAAAAATATCCACCCTGGAGATAAATTAAACCTAAGGACCTCCTATAAGGTGACTTCACCTTTAAGATACTTCGCATTATCTTACATTTCCCCCGAAGACTGTGGACAGCATAGCGCCAGTCCCTACCACATTGTAGAAATATGGAACCAGGTGATTGCTAAAACATGAATTTTAATAGAACGGGATATAGATTTTTAATCAAATAGACTGAAAAGAGAATGCCTCTGGGGGGAAAATTTTACTTCCTTTTCTTTCCTATTTCAAAGCTAAAAATAACGCCTAAGAAATTTTAATTGTGGAAAAGCTGGGTTCTCAGTGGGTTAAACATCTGCCTTGGGCTCTGTTGGCCCAAGCGAGGAGTCTGCTTCTCTCTCTCCCTCTGCCCCGCCACCCCTTGTTTGTGCTCTCTTTCTCATATTCTCTCTCTCAAACAAATACATAAAATCTTTTTTAAAAATTCAAATTGTGGTATTTAAACATTTCAATTATTTTCCACTGATGCTTTTAATAATTTTCAAAATCTTGCTTGAAGATGAGCAGACTGAAATCTATGAAAGTATAATAATGGAAGGAAAAAAGGAAAATGTTACCAGAACTAGATGCTATAAATCTGAGCAAGCAGAATGCTGTCTTTATATAATTGGAGAAAATAGATCTTTACTTGAGGGTTTAGGACTGGGTGCCATATAATAATGAGTCTTCATCTCAGCTTCTTATTTGTAAATCAGAAGTAATATCACCTACAAGATAAGGCTCAGAGGGTCAAAACAAATGATACTGGTAAAACTATAGTTAGTACCAGGCTCATAGAAAACATTCAATATTCATTCTTGGAAAGTCAAATTAAAAAGAAAAAAAGGTTATCACCCTGGAAAATAGAGAAAACAAAGAATGAAGAGTACCTCGTCTTTTAAAATTCAAACAGGCTTTGTTGGAGACCTTTGTGAAGACAATCTTATATGGTGATTAAGAGCCACAACACCAGGAACACCAGACTGCCAAGGTTCGATGCCCACCTCTACCACCTACCATTGTAGAACCTGGCTAGGTAGGTCAGCCTCACCCTGCCTCAATTTTCTTATCTATAAAATGTTAACAACAGTATCTATTTCACTGGCTTCTTGTGAAAATTAAATAAATTAACACATGTAAATATAGGTGAAGTTAATAGATAATAGAGCACTAAATACATTCCTGCACAGGGCAAGTACTCAAAAAGGGTAACCTTTTATTATCTACACTTATGAAACAGTAATTCTGTGGCAGGATATGAGATATTAATTTCTACCCTGGTCTTGCTGGTATAGGAGAGAAAAAAATAAGATTTCTTTTATCTTCCCCTTAGAAGAAGAGCCAAGCCTTATGTCCAAGGTCTAAACTCTTTATCACCCATGCCTTTCAGTCAAGTTTTTGGCTGCCATAAGATTCATAGACACAACTGGAGGAAAAAAAATGCACTAAGTTCCTGGATCATAAGATTAGGCACACAAATGTCCATCAACTGATGAATAGGTAAAGAAGATGTGGTACATATATACAAAGGAATATTAATTAGCCATGAAAAGGAGTGAAGTTTTGTCATTTGCAACCATGTGTATGGAGCTAGAGTAATTATGCTAAGTGAAATAAGTCAGAGAAATTTA
This sequence comes from Mellivora capensis, assembly GCA_004024625.1. NCBI lineage: Eukaryota > Metazoa > Chordata > Mammalia > Carnivora > Mustelidae > Mellivora > Mellivora capensis. The sequence continues at coordinate 8,745 of PISX010028880.1, read as the reverse complement.
TTTTTATGCGCACGTGAGAGAGTGAGCATGTGTGTGCCCAGGAGTGCTCACATACACAACTAGGTGGGGGAAGGCAGAGGGAGAAGCAGATTTCCTACTGAGTAGAGAGCTGGATTCTCAGACTCTATGCCAGGACCCTGGGATCATGACCTGATGCTTAACCAACTGAGCCACCAGGAGCCTTCAGTCAGAGAAATTTAAATACCCTATGATTTCACTCACATATGGAATTTAAGAAACAAAAAAGATGAACATAGGGGAAAGAAAAAAGAAGAGAGAGGTAGGCAAAGATAAAATAGCTTAACTATAAAGAACAAACAGGGTTACTGGAGAGAAAGGGGGGAGTGCACTAAATGATTATGGGTACTAAGGAGGACACTTGTGATGAGTACCAGGTGTTATATATAAGTAATGCATCACTAAATTATATACCTCAAACCAATACTGTATGTTAACTAACTGGAATTTAAATAAAAAAACTTTAAAAAAAAGTAAGTAGGTGTTTAGTGCTGGATACCTAGGAAAGAATGGCATAACTCAGAGACCAAGATTCCTAAAGACCTGAAAACCAGAGGCAAGCTCTACAAAAACCATAGATTCATGTACTTGATGCATGCAGAGACCTGGATAGGGAAGGAGTTGTTGGATGGTTTGGATTCTGAACAAAATAGCAAGAGTTTCCATCCAATCAACCTTGTTTTATATCCCAACTAGCCATGCCTGCTATGTCTCCAGCCAGATATGAACTACCAGTGTCTCACAAATTCCAAAGGGCTGATGCTCAACTCTGGTAATGGTGATAAAAATAGTAATTAACAAGGCTATTGCCATTTTGGTGCACCTAAACCCTAAGATATCCTTACAGGCTAATGGAAATAGAGAAAGAGCCAATATTAAGTAATGCAGAACTTCCTATCAATACTGTTGTGTGGGAACTTGAAACAAGCTTTATCTTTAAAAAAAAATTTTTTTAATGATTTTTGCTTATCTGAATTTTGGGGGTTCCATTCAACCAAATAAGAGTTCTGTTATGAATGTAGAGTACCTATTATATTGATCTGGTTCAGGTTGTTCTAACCTTGTTCTAAACTAATTGGACGCTGAGTGTTTTACAGTCCTTTTGGAAGTTGCACCTAGGGATATGATGAGTTTAATAAAAATGGTGCAATGTCACACACTTACTGATAGGGCATTTCTTTTTATCTAAGTATGTGACATAAAAAAATAAGAGCTAACACATAACTACTAAAATAAATATGTATTACAAGTTGAATTAGGTATGAAAATCACCTTAAGGAACAAGGCCATAATATATAATCTGGTGTCTATATTGAGTATTAAGAGATATATGGACCTTCAAATATAAAATTAACACATAAACTATATTTTGCACTCAGTTTTGCTAAACTTCAATAAGTCAAGTCATACTTGAAAATGTAGAATAATGCCCTCTGGAAATCTTCAAATAGATATAACGATTGAGAACATTCACTCTATTTGCACACATCATATTCCCACATGTCCATTTTAAGAAGAACATTTAAAAAAATGTTTTCCCAACTAATCCCTTTGTCATCACACCATCCTACATAATATACTTTTTCACCTACTTGGAATCAAGACCTCTATGGTCAGTTCTCCTAAAGCCTAAATATTCTTTTGCCCTTCAAATGTCCTAAAATATTCTTTTGCCCTTTAAATAGTTTTTTTTTTAAGATTTTATTTATTTATTTGACAGACAGAGATCACAAGTAGGCAGAGAGGCAAGCAGACAGAGAGGGGAGAACAGGCTCCCAACTGAGCAGAGAGCCCGATGCAGTGCTTGATCCCAGGACCCTGGTATCATGACCTGAGCTGAAGGCAGAGGCTTTAACCCACTGAGCCACCCAGACATCCCTTAAATAGTTTTTTAAATGCAAATCCAGCAACTTGTGGCCTAGGAGAAAAAAGAAAATATTTTCATTTATTCTTCTCACATTACTATTTCTGTACAGTATTTCAGTCACTCGTGTGTCTCTCCAATCACCAATTTCCTCATGTGTATCTCTTGGACAAAATTATAAAGCTATAGGTTCTCTGATGTACTGCCACACTCTGGAATGTTTTAATGGCAATCTGCCATTGAAGAACTTCCCACAGAACAAGACTTTTTGTACCTTACCTTCTTGTCATTTGTATTAATGCAGTTGTTTTTTTTTTTTTTAAGATTTTTATTTATTTATTTGACAGACAGAGATCACAAGTAGGCAGAGAGGTAGACAGAGAGAGAGAGAAGAGGAAGCAGGCTCCCTGCTGAGCAGAGAGCCAGATTTAATGCAGTTAGTTTTAATGTAAAAGTAAAGTGGTTTAGTTTCTTGGTCAAGAAGGTATATTTTTAAAAGCTCCCTCTTTCTAAACCCAGAAGTGATAATTTTAAAAAAGGTCTTTAGATTTTTTTAAAATATCTACCTCTGCTTGAAAGGAAAAAAGAAAAACTCCATAGTTTAAAAAGACCAATCTCTCTCCTTACCAAAAAAAAAAAAAAAAGAGAGACAATGAATGAGAAGAAAGAAAGGAAAGAGGAAGAGGAGCAGAGAAAGAAAATAAGAAATTAAGGGAGAAAAAGAGAAGCAAACCATAAGACCATTTTACACATAAATTGTCCTAACCCAGGTCCAAAAAGGGGAAATCTTTTCTGGAAGTTGAGCTCATAAAGTGTAATAATAAAGTTTGGAGAAAAACCTGCACCACAAAAGTTGGTGCTCAATACCTACAAATAAGAGGTTTTCTGTCTAAGAAAACAGAGATAAGAGAAATCTGTAAAGAGCCTTAAGGTATGTATCTTTGAAAATCCTCATAAAGAAAGGTATAAATACCATCCACAAATTAAAATAGGAAGTTATAAAAGATTAGACAATTATTAAGTAGAGTCAAATATTTAAAAGACCAACTGAAACGTAGAAAAAAAATGCTTACTAACATTTTAAAAAGAAAACATATATATATATATGTATGTGTATATATACCAATTTCAATATATATTCAATTATGATTCACTGAGGTTAACTGAAGGAACACAATGCTAATACCATTTACAAATATTTCTAAACACACAAAACAGTAACATTTATGGGAACATATATGGTAAAAAATAGACAAACTTGAATGGGAATAATAAAGGACAATTTCAAGAAAGTGGTTATCCCTGGAGTGGAAGGAATTGAGAATAAAGGCTATGCCACCTTTACAGTATCTAATTTATTCTTCATAAAGAGGATACTTCAAAGCTAATATGGCAAATATTAACATCTTTTTTTAATCTTGATAATATTCATGAGTGTATGTTATTTTCTCCACTTTCCTATTTACTTGGAATTTTAATAATCATTACATACCTATTGAAGAAAAATTTTACATGCACTAGAAGCCATGGGGACTGCTGAACTTCACTGTTACATGGTTAGTTACGGAGTCCCAAATACCATTCTCTTCATGTCTCTTTCAGAGGATTTAGTTTCTCTAAACCTCCAATCTCCTGCCTGGGGTATTTATCCAGCCATAAGTATCTCTGAAGCCAAACACCTGTTTCCAGCAGAACACCTTCACCTCTCCCCCTTACCTGTCTGGTGCCCCAGAGTCCAGAATATGATTGCTCCTGAGAAGAAGGAGCCTGTTGTCTTGAGGACAGGGCTAGGCTAATCACATTACTGTGTGGAATAGGAATAGGTATCTGGGGATTTTAGCTTCTCTTTTCAGCTCTTCTAAAGATCCCTCCATCCCCAGTTTCTATCGCATCCCTCACTTCCATCTTTCTAGTGCCCTGGTTCCTTGAATTTGAGTTATTCCAGAGTTTTGACAAGACAACCAGCTGGCACTGGTGAACAGCTCTCTATCTTTATCTAGATTTTAGCCTCTCCCACTCTGTCATTCCCACCCAACTGTCCATTTCCCACCTTCAAAAAGGTAAGACCCTACCAATACTCACCCACCATTACCTGCCCCTTCCTTTCTCTGTGCGCTTGACATGTACTTAAAAAAAAAAGCAAATGTAATTACTGTTACTTTAGAGAAATTTACAAAGGAGTGAAAATACATGTGTTCACCATTTTCAATCAAAAGTCACTTATTTTTCCAGTTAAAAAAAAAGCATAAAATAAATATATCTTTCATTTTTAATGTAAAGTTCCCATGTAGTACTTATCAGATGCAAAGTTAAAGGAATGTTCTGAGATGAACCTAAAAGGAGGATATTACAACTCCAAAAAAGTCTGAAGTTCTGGCTAAGAAGCATTAAATAATGCTTCAAGGTACTGTATGTTCTTGAAAGTAAAGAGGTAATTTAGCCCAGTAGATAAATTTTTAAATCTGTTACAAAAAGTACTCATATTTAAACCCAGATCCCTTTCCTCCTGTGGGAATATCAGGGTATCTTTTCAACCACTAGTTTCAAACTAGTGACTTACATACCTAAGCAGTCTTATTCGGCTTGTGTGTTTAAAATAAACTTGCACATGTATTTAGGTTAGGCTGACACTGGCCTGTTCTGAAATAGATCCCTTCTCAAACTGCTTCTTGATTTACATATTTACATTATCTTCCTGGACTATGTTGGTGAGTGGGGTTTATAATCCTTGAATGGAATTCTCAGCAAACTCAAGCAGGAGTCTTTTACATGAACCCAACTCTCAGCAAAGATAGAACAAGTGTTGGGCACCAGCATTCCTTTCACAGACTCTAACAAAATACAAAAGAAAAAATATGGGTTCAGGAAGTCACAAGAGAACCGCTTTTTATGAGTACCACTCTGGATATTTTCAGAGACACACAGAGCAAACCCTGGCTCCCTTTGTTCTTAATCCAGATTAGCTAATGAGTCAGCTTCAAATATTTATAAGGAAAATGCTTTATGTTGCTTGGGGAGTAGCCCAGCAGTCTCAATTACAAATTGATGCTTTCACCTTGAAATGTCTGCTACCTCAACTTGCAACAGCTGGGGGGCCAGTGCTCTGAGAAAAGGCCTGGCTAACGGAGCAAAGCCTAGTGAACACCCCATCTCAAGTTTTATGACTTCTTAATGGCTTGAATCACTTGTAGATGTTTTTAATACCTGCTGTCAGTTTGGAAATGTTTCTCACTTGGCAACTGGATAAGGACAATAAACTTGTCAAGCAGGCAACTAACTATTCAATCTATTATTAAACACATAAAATCCAAAGAAATGGAAAAGCTGTTTAGGTCTATAGCTTCTCACTAACACTTTTCATCCATACGTCTTTTAAAAGCACTTCCTGAAGTTTATTCCCTTATTAAGAGAATTATCAGAGAATAAATTATGTGGTAATAATCTAGTACTCTTTCTAAATAACAAAGAGGAGCAATAAATATAAAAAGATATTTATATTATGTGCTTTTAATAACTGTTGGTAGTCACAAACACATTATTTTAATTAAGGAAAGTCTTAGCAGAAATCAGTTATGGAAAGTATCTGTAGCTAATGCTTTTCTTTCCAGAAAAAAATGCAAAGATAAGTAGAAATTTTTGTTTCTGGAAAGAATAAATTCATTGAACACACAATTATCATTCCCAGACTCGGGTTTTATTTTGTTATTCCTGAAATAAATTTCCAACTCTCCTTTCACCTGCTCAAATAAGTACTTTCAAATTAATTGATATCCATTGAGCAATAAAATGGTACCTGGTGATACTGTAAGAATTACAATTAATAAGACATCTCTATTGTTATCAGGAATAGAGTTAAGGTACTTGAGAGACATTAACTCAGCAGAGTACATCTGTAGATATTAAATAAGACCTAGGTTTCCACAATCACTAGTAAGAAAACTTGTAATCTCTGGATTTTTTAAAGAGTTCAATCAGATACATTTTCAAAATTACTTACTACGCATGGACTAGCTCAATATGAACAAACACCTTGTTCATTCTGAGCAGTTATCCATTGGTTACCAGTTACTTATTTGTAACAGGTTTATTGGGGGGGGGTCACAATTCAATGGATTATAAACATGAAATGATTTAATTTTTCCCATGTCTACTCTAGGAGTTACAAACTGGTAGCCTATAAACTTAAGCAGTACTTTGTTTTGCATGTAGAGTTTAAAATAAAAGTGAATTTGAATAAAAGTGAGGTATGCACCATCTTACTTGTTACTGTACTCCAGGCTCTCTGCAGCACGTAGAATTCAATTTTAAGATGGCCCCTGATTTCTCACCCACTGGGGCACACCCAACGTATGACCCCTTCCTCTTGACTATGGCTGGACCTGTAAATATGATGGATGCCTCTCCCACAGGTAAGTCCCAATATATTGCAAAGGTGAAAGTACTTTCCAGATTCAATTAAGGTTCCTATCAGTTGACCTTAAGTTATTCTAAAGGACAGTATTTTTTGGTGGGCTTAACCTAATCATCCATGCTCATTCAGAGACTGTCTTGGCCCTTCCTGAAGTGGCAGAGTTGCTTTCTGGCTGGCCTGGAAGAAGCATACAGTCATGCTGAGAACTGCTTAGAGACAGGAGCAGCTGAAAGTCTGAATTCCATAACTGCAAGGAACTGAATTCTGCCAACACCCTGACTGAGCTTGGAATTAGATCCTGAGCTCCAGAGGAGAATGCATTCTAACACATTGATTGTAGTCTTGTGAGATCCTGAGTTGAGGACCCAGCTAAGTCATTCCCACATTCCTGATCCTGAGGAAACTGGGAGATAATAAACATGTGCCATTTTAAGCCACTAAATTTGTGAAGATTTGTAACTCTGCAACAGAACCCTCACCTTGATTCACACTTATCCACTTTTCCATTTTTTCTTTTTTTTCATCTTAGAGAGTTTCTTCAATGTTCTCTACAGTTTCAGTTACTAAAACTTAGTCCTCTTTAGTCCACAGTTTTAACTTCCTGTCATTTCAAAGATCCTCCTGTCACCCAGTACAAGTTACAGCCGTGGCCCTGCCTGTTTGGTGTAACGTAGGTAAAGTTCTGTCTTTCCCACTTTTTTCAGGGTCTACATTTCTGTACTGGGTTCTGTAAACAGGAAAAGGAGACCCAGAGATAACATTACATTGGTATACGTGGTAGGAGGTCTGATCTACTTGGTCTGATTTTACTCAGCCTACAAAAGTGGTGCTAATCCCTTTCTTAAGGATGTTCAGCTTCACTCCAGCCCCCCTCAGTTGCTGAGGATTCCCCCAAGAGAAGGACAGTCAGATCTCCCTTGGTCCCCTGTCAGTGGACTACTCCCAAAATGCCTCCCCAGGTTGAAAAAATGACTCCTTGTCACTAAACGTGTCTGAAAGCCCCATGTCCGCCTCTCACCTCACACTTCCCCACAGGGGAGACCTGTATACTTAGAGGTCCTCATTTATGATTTCTGAGGATTGTGGAGAACTGGAAAGCAATGAGGTTGCCCCCAACTCCCAACTCCTGCCATGTTACACTACAATACCTTCAAGCTCTGCTGGAGAGCTCCTTTAATTATTTTGCCTTCAAAAATGCATAAGAAGGAACTAGTCTTTAAATTCATCAATGCCGGGGTACCTTGGTGGCTCAGTGGGTTAAGGCCTCTGCCTTCGGCTCAGGTCATGATCTCAGGGTCCTGGGATCGAGTCCCGCATCAGGCTCTCTGCTCAGCAGGGAACCTGCTTCCCCCCCTCTCTCTGCGCGCCTCTCTGCCTACTTGTGATCTCTCTCTGTGTCAAATTAATAAATAAAATCTTTTTTAAAAAATTCATCAATGCCCTCCAACTCCAGGCAACCCATATGTCTCTTACAAAATCAGAGAACAAGACCAGGTTTGGTCTACATAGACTTTAGTTCAATATTCGTCCAGCCAGAGAATAAAAAGAAAGATTCCTTTTTTGGGGACCCAAATACGTTGTATCATTGGTACCTTCCATTAGAATTTAGAGTATAAGAGACTTTTTCCTCAAATTGGAGCTTTAGCTCAACTTCCTGGACTATAGGAAAAGTCTCACATCTGGCTGCATAGTTCATTTAACCAAGACAGCAAAAACATCTATTTAAGGAGAGAAAACTGTAAAGCTCTAAAGATCAAGCACCATCTACATTCTTTTCCTCCTCCCCACAAATAAATCTACGCTTATTCACCATTCATAGAACAAGTTGTTAAAAAATTGCCATCAGTTTTTCCCTCCTACCATCTTCACCAAAAATAGAAAGGGAAAAAACCCAGCCTCTAGGTTTGTTTCTCCACAGAATGAATTCTCAAAAAGCAGCACCAACTAGACTGAGACCCGCTCACAAAAAGGCAAAAGCTTACTTCAGGTCATTGTGGATATACACTTTATTGATGTCAGGGATCAGCCCACCTTCAGTCCATGATAATTCCTCCAAAAGCCTGTATTAACCCTACGAAACTGCATTCCACTCAGGAAAGCATGTTTTTTCAGTGCTGTCTTTTTTAAAATTAATAACTTTATTTTTAGAGAAATTTTAGGTTCACAACAAAAGGTAGCCAGAAGTAAGTGGAGTTTCCATATACCTCCATCCACCCCACCAACACATAACTTCCTGTACTACCAATACCCACCACCACAGTGGTACGTTTGTTATAACTGATAAACATACACTGACACATCATTATTACCCAAAATTCATAGTTTACAATAGACTTAAGTCTTGAGTGTTGTACATTCTGCAGGTTTTAACAAATGCACAATATATATCCACCATTATAATATGGACCATAATAGTTTCACTTCCCTAAAAACCTATGTTGATATGTAATTA
>PISX010028879.1:0-20928 GCA_004024625.1 Mellivora capensis | reverse complement strand
GAGAGAGTCAATTATCATATGGTTTCACTTATTTGTGGAGCATAACAAATAACACGGAGGACATGGGGAGATGGAGAGGAGAAGGGAGTTGAGGGAAACTGGGGGGGAGATGAACCATGAGAGACTATAGACTCTGAAAAACAACCTGAGGGTTTTGAAGGGGCGGGGGGTGGGAGGGTGGGGGAGCCAGGTGGTGGGTGTTGTGTAGGGCACGCATTGCATGGAGCACTGGGTGTGGTGTAAAACTATGAACTCTGTTACGCTGAAAAGAAAAAAAAAAAAAATTTTAAAAATAAATAAATTAATTAAAAAAAAAAAAATAGTGTCTCCAAAGGATCCTCTAAGTGGACAAGATGTATTATGACTCTAGGCTTTTCTTTTATCTTAAGCTCTTACTTGAAAACTCTCTTCTTCAGAATAGATTTGAAAGGGAGATTTATTTTATGCATGTATTCAATATATGTAATATATTACATTGTAATATATTAATGTAATATATTACATATATTATGTAATATATATATGTAATATACAATGTAATATATTACATATACATTGATGTGTGTATATATATATATTCATGCAGTATGGATATATTTAGTATTATTGTTCATGCATTGTAAAATGATAAGTAAATAAATTGTACCCAGCTTGTAATTTCATTCTCCTTCTTATTGAAGGCAGCTGGCACTGTTATTTCTAATACAGTATATACTTACAAGGCACCATCTTAAGTGATATTTCCAGGGATGCCAGGAGCATTCTATTATGTGTCATAAGAGCTTCTTTTTGAGAATATAGTGTAGGAGATCCATTTAGGTTGGTCTCTCAACTGAACTGAAAATAAAAACAAACTTTGTTTGGAAAGGAGGAAATGAACTTGATCTAATGATGAAAATGCATAACATGTAATCATGGACTTACTATTAAACGGTCCTAGACCAATTCCATTTCATAAATTACTTTGTATATACATAGGAATATGAGAATTTTCTGAAGGAAAGAAGAAAATAATTTAAGGTTTGGGTGGTGGTTCATGAAATTAAAGATTTACAGTGGTAAAGAATATCTTTATGATGATCTGATTATTCAAACATTTTTATTTCATAAATGAGAAAAGGAAGTCTACTGAAAACTTCATTGGATTTTTCTAGTTTGCTAACAGAATTATTATGACTCAAAATAACAGAAAGCCCTCAGAATTATTTAAAGACCAGAAGAGGGCAGGATTCAAATTTTATTCAATCAAGAAGCCAGCTCTATTTTTTGTTGTTTTTTTTTTTTTTAGACAGATTTTTTTTTTTCCCGTCGAGGTATATTCTTCTGTGCTAGATTCATCCTCAGGATGCTTTCCTCATGGTTGTGATGTGATTTGATTTTCTTAGTCCTCCATTACAAGCTCTTAAGCTGACATTGCAGCAATTTGCTTGAGGTTAGAATCATTTTCCTTTACCAACCATTGGAAATCTGAGAGAGGTAAGAAAAGTGGAGGAATAGAGACCAGGTTGGCAAAAAAGTACTGTCTATTACGTTTGGGAAAAAAATTTTTCTTTGTTCTGTAGTCTTCTATATTAGCTTCCTTTCTTTCTTCTATTATTATGGTAAAATATAAATATCATAAAAATTACCATTTTAACCACTTTTAAATGTATAAGTACATTCACAGTGCTATGTAACAATCACCACTATCCATTTCCAGAACTTTTCCTCATCTTAAACAGAACTCCCTAGCAATTAAGCAATAATCTCCCACCCTTTCTCTCTAGCTCCCATTAGTATCTCTTCTGCCTTCTGTGTCTGTGAATGTGTCTATTCTAGGTATATTATATAAGTGAAATCTTACAATGCATGTTCTTTTGTATCTGACTTGTTTCACTTAGCAGAATATTTTTAAGGTTTGTCCATGTTGCTTGCATCAGAATGTTGTTATTTTTTAAGTTTGAGTAATATTCCATTGTATACATATATCCTCTTTTATCTTTTCATCTTTCAATGAACATTTGGGTTGTTTCCACCTTTTGAGAATTGTGAATAGTTCTGCTGAGGATAGTGGTGTACAAGTATTTGAGTCCCCCCATTAGGGACTCAATTCTTTTGTGCATGTACCTAGAAGTAGAATTGCTGAATCATATGGTAATTCTATGTTTAACTTTTGAGGAACTAACCAAAGTGATTTCCACAGTGATGTCACCATTTTACATTCCCACCAATGGCACATATAATTTCTGACTTCTAGTTTCTCCACATACTTGCCAACATTTAATATTTTCTTTCTATCTCTCTCTCTTTTTTAAAATAAACATCCTAATGAGTGTGAAGTAAGACTTAATTATGGTTTTAATTTGCAGTTATCTCTTGGATATTGATGTTGAGGATATTTTCATTGATCTATTGACTACCCCCCTTTTTTTCTTTTTCAAGTTTTTATTTAACATATATGGTAAAATTGGTTTCAGGTGTAGAATGTAGTGATTTATCACTTACATGTAACATCCAGTGCTCATCACTAGTGTCCTCTGTAGTACCAATCACCCCTTTAGCCCATTCCTGAACCACCTCCCTCCATCAACCCCCAGTTTGTTCTCTATCATTATAAGAGGAAAGCAAACATTAAGAGACTCTTTTCTCCCCCTTCCTTTATGTTCATCTGTTTTTGTTTTTGTTTTTTTCTTAAAAACTCCACATATGAGTGAAATCGTGGTAGTCTTTCTCTGACTGACTTATTTTATTTAGTATAATATGGTCTAGCTCCATCCATGTCATTGCAAATGGAAAGGTTTCATTCTTTTTGATGACTAATATTCCATTGTCCATATATACCACATCTTCTTTACCCATTCATCATTTACCATCCATTCATCAATGGACATTTGGGTTCTTTTCATAGTACGGCTATTGTTAATAAAGTTACTGTAAACATCAGGGTGCATGTGCCCCTTGGAATCTGTATTTTTGTATCCTTTGGAAAGTAAATACCTAGTAGAGCAATTACTGGGTCATAGGGTAGTTTTATTGTTAACTTTTTGAGGAGTCTCCATACTGTTTTCCATAGTGGCTGCACCAGTTTGCATTCCCACCAATAGTGTGAGAGGGTTCCCCTTTCTCTGTATCCTCACCAACATCCTGTTTCTTGTGTTCACCACTCCTTTTTACTTTTCTCTCACCTTCCTCCTGCCTTTTCAGTTCTCTGCCTATTTCTCTTCCCTTTACTATCTTCTTAACACCCTTCCATCCCTCCCCTATTCTCTCTCTTCCTCTCTTTTCTCCTTTATTTCCTTCCTTTCTGCCTTCTTTGAAGGGCATGACAAAGTCTGGATTGACTCTGTACACTCAGAGGTCTGTCCTTTCTCCACTGAATCAAAACCTTAATTAACCCAGAGCTGCATGTTGAGTAGATCATAGCCATCATTCAGAATCATATGTTTGGCTCTGACTTTAAGCTCTTAAAAATATGTTACACTAACTTTAAAAGAAACCTCTGAGATTTATTTATACACATTTAATAAGTGACTACTGTTTTTCAAATATTGTCTTAGGTGCTGGGGATACAACCTTGAACAAATAGATAATCCCTACTTCTTGGAACTTACTATATGATTAAAGTAAAGAAATAGAGATTTTGATAGATTTTATGAATACTTAATAAATACATCACTTCTCTCTGGACCTGTTTTGTCAACTATGGAATTAGGACATTTTCCTCTAAACTATCATCCAGCTCTGGTACTCTATAACCCTGAGGATTATCTTTTAAAATATCTTCTTTTTTTCCCCTTCAGTTCATAATCCCAGCCCATTCTATCTCTAGGCTACATTTAGTTCTTTTAATTTTATGGCTTTCACTAGGTTTCATTTTACCCTATTTTATCCATCCCAGACTGTCAATGGCCATGAGTGAAAGCAAAAAAAGCAGATCTGAGAGGTGATCAAGCTACTGCTGTGAATGCCTTGGCTTGGTGGCAGCAATATTCTGGCAGCTCCGCTCCACCCACTCTTCCCCTACCTATGCCAGACGGCCGATGGCCTGTGGCCAGCCACTGCACTTGTGGGCTCCCTGCCATTCTCACAGATGGGCCCAGATGATGGGGTCAAGGCATCATGTGTCAGAATCAAATGAAGTCATTAGAAATTATTGCCAACAGCTGCTCATGGATTTCCATAAAATGAATTGATCTGCCCATCTGGGCCTCAGAAGATGTCATGGGTCAATATAGTTGAGTTCTTAAGCAACATGCTATAAGGTAGTCTTTTCTAATAGGATTTTTCCCCCAATGAAAAGAACATAGGAGATACTGGAATTGAGGACAAGAGGATTCTGGGTGTGGATTTGCTACAGGATATCTCTGCTGAAATGGTTATTAGATGCCTCTCTCAATTTTCCACCATTAATTTTCAACAAATAACCATTCAGTTATATACATTGATACATTTTTTAAATTTTTTCTTGATACATTTTTATATACATACTTGGGGTACATAAATTATCCATAGAATGTATCCCTTTGCCCTTAATGTGTTCGCATAACTTATAGACACACAGGACTTAATTTTCTTTCCATTTTAGATTTAAAAAAATGGGTGTGTTAGGTATTGCTAATAAATTTAGATTTTCAGAAATGCACATACAAGTAATAATGGAGGTATATAAATGAAGACTGATAATGTATGAAATATGTAAAGGTGTCCAGTTTCAGAGGGAAATAGCATAAAACTCACATTCATGGGTGATAACTTGATAGAAGAGGGAGAGGTATTGCTGTTTTGAGGATTTTGTGGAATTTTCACAACCTGGCAGTTTAGAGAGTGTTATAAGTAAAGAAAATAAACTTATTGATTATTCTCATTATTTAGGGGAAAGATGGTTTGAGCATGCAAAGACATGTTTTTATTCCTATCAAATAAAACCCAAATGCACAGCATTTACTTTTCTTGTATTTTGAACAAAGCAGCCTTTCCTTTTCAGGAATATTGTGCATCACTGAGCTGCAAATAAGAGTGGCAAGATAAGTCTTTATATTGCTGAGCAAAGTCAAAGAATTTTACATGTCTAAAGTATTTCACACTTCCGAGGAAATGAAGCTTCACTAGGTGAATTTTCTAAGAACAGTCCTCAGTATACACTTACCGTTCAGATATCCTGTCCAGTTCACTTTCCAAATCTTCGCAGTTGAACAGTATATTTTTGTGATCACTGTATATATAACCAACAGACCTTCTCAGCACTTTCCCTACAAATTCAAATCCTAAGACAAATATGGTACTCCTGCACTTCTCAGGCAGATATTTGGCCAATATGGGTGGAAATTTTATAACAGAAACCACCCATAGGTCTGTTCCCTGTAGTTAAATTCTTCTGACAACACAGATATTTCCATATATACTCTAAAGCCAGATAATGTGATATTTACCTTATTGCTTTAGCAAAAAGTGAAGGTGGAGGGGATTAGGCAGAAAATAAAATAACAATAAAACTCAATTGCTTGTTTAAAGGGATTCCCATTTCTGGTACAGAAGGATGTGATATGTACTTAATAGGCCATGGCTAAACATTATGTGGTCATGAACAGCAAATCGCTGAAAACATCAGAACAGAACATTCTTTTCCAGGTTGCTAAGTATGGCTGCTGCTGGGAGGGCTCACATCGTACTTCCAATAAGAATTAGAAAGACTTTTTTTTAAGAGAATAGCATAATAATTAAGGTATTTCAGAATAACATCGATCTGAATTCGAATCCTGTTTTTAAATTAAATAACTGTGTGATCTTAGGTCTTATGCTTATTAATTAAAATCTCAGTTTCTTAATTCCTGTAAAGTGGGTAATAATTATTTTGTAGAGTTTTATGAAGATTTAGATTATATATGCATATAGATTTGCATTGAGATATATGCATATATAATCCATACATGTGCATTACATATAGCACATAAATATACACATACACACTACATATTCTATAGTGCGTGTGTATGTGTATATATATATGTAGATGTACATATATATATATGGATGATTTTGGATGTATTTTACACATGTGTTTTGTGTTAATAGTCCCTGATATACAGTAAGAGCTAAGTAAATTTTATAATTAGTATCACTCTTCTGATTGGAACTTGAAATTCTGCATCACCTCTTCTTTATTTTTCCTCTTTGTTTTGACTTTAGCCAAATTCTGGCTGTATATGAAGGGTTTAATTATTTCTTTGCTGTGTAGCTTCAAAGTACTTACACAGCTCTTTGAAAAAGTCTGTGCTTACATTATATACAGGGCAGATTCTCTGCTTTGTTATCTATTTGATGTCTCCATTCTTCACAGTTGGGGTAATTTATCTGTGCAGTATTTTCAAGTTTTACTCTTATGTGTGGATTTGTTTGCCAATACAATTATTCAGTGTTGTCCTTTGGGCACAGAAGCAGGAAAAGGGAATGTGTCTTCATGTCAAAGGCTCTTTGCTCTTTCTATCCCCTTGCTTCTCATCCTGAAGTACACTTTAGGCCCTCTTTACCCTTCTTTGCTTGGGTTTCATGCCAGCTTACATTGGTGATTTCTGGTATAACTAGCAACACCAAGCACAGTTTTTGAAAGGTTTTGTTTCTTGATTTGGGAACATTGTACTGATTCAGAAACCAGAATTTCCTAATCCTTGGAAAAGATAACAAAGGGAAAATGGAGAAATAAAGAACTCTTTGAGCATCTTAAAAATTAGATAAATACAAATTAAAAAGTAGAAACTAGTTATTTGTATTTAATCTGCATTGGAATTCAGGAAGTACAGGTCGTTCTGGAATATGAGGGAAATAGGAAAAGCAACTTGCATAATTATGTATAGAGCACCCACCCTGTATACAATTTGGGTTACTTCTTCCACCTGTGGTTGCAGAAATACTCGTGTTAACATTCCTTTGGTTGCTTTTTTTCTTTTTTTTTAAAGATTTTACTTGAGAGAGAGAGAGAGAGAGCGAGAGAGCGAGCACACAGGCAGAGGCAGAGGGAGAAGCAGGCTCTCTGCGGAGCAGGGAGCCCGATGTGGGACTCCATCCCAGGACTCTGGGATCATGACCTGAGCCGAAGGCAGCCGCTTAACCGACTGAGCCACCCAGGCGTCCCCTTTTGGTTGCTTCTTAACCCTATAGTTTTGGGCAATTCACTTAGCCCTGAAGTCTTTTTTGCTCTTGTTGTTGAATTTACTGTTTCTCCCACTTCTCTTCTATGGTCAGCTGTCTCCATTCAGAATCTAGACCCTTCTCACCTAACAGTCCACACCATAATTCCTTCTAACAGTTAACTCTTGAAAAGAGAAAAGGATTCCTCTTACCCCACCAGTTGGAAATTTTAATAATATGTGAACATTTTACTGCTAAAATAATTTAGCAAAATAAACATTTAAAATGAAAAAGAAAAAAATTAGTCCAGAGAGAAGATATTAAAATCCAAATCAAGTCCTATGTAATAGTATTCAGAGTCCCTCCTCACTTTTGTGATAGTCACTGGAATTGAGGGATATACACAAAGGATTGAAAAAAATTGCATATTCTCCAAAGTATTATATATCTTTGCCAAAGAAAAGGAACACTCAGATCTATTAGTCATATTCCAGAACTGAACTATGCACTGTGTTATTGATGAGAGAACAATCATAATCTTTAAAGACAAATTACACAAAGCAGTGGTTAACTGTTATTTTCTTTAATTGAGGTATAATTTAAATATAATAAAAGCACACTTAATTTTTATTGTAACCATCAACAGAATATGTAGAAATTATTTTTCTATCACAGAGAGTTCCTTAATCAAATTTATACTCTAAATGGTATTTAATTTCCTTGTTTTTGAACTTCATCTAAATCATTCAATATGTACACATTTGTGTCTGACTTCTTTCACTGCACATAATTAAGAATTGTTGCAAGTGGCAATAGTTCATTCCCTTTATCAATCAGTGTGTTTCACTATAGGATATACCACTTCTTGTCTGTTCTTTTGCTGATGGACATTTGGGTTGGGCCCAGTTTTCAGTCATTACAAACAAAAGCCGCAGTAAATATGTACAACATATTTTGCAAACGTGAGCTTACATTCTGTGTTTAAATCCCTAGGAGTAGAATCATTGGGTAATAGGGTAAAAGTGTGTTTAAATTGGAAAGAAATTGCCATAGAGTTTTCGAAGATGTTATGACATATTATCTATCTGTGATTGTGAATTTGTCTAATTGTTCCACTTAATTCTTTCAAATTTTGAAATTTCAAAATTTTGAGTTATTTTGAAGCTTTTTTATTAAGTGAGTAAACATTTAGGATTGTTATATCTCCTTGATGAATTTTCCACTTTATCATTGTAAAATGTCACTCTGTCTCTTATAATACTGCTTAATGTTCATGTAGAATGGATTTCCTTACCATCTTACTTAAAACCTCATTAATCTTTTATATTAAAAAACTACATCTCCTATGTACTATAGAATTGGATATTTCTTCAATTATTCATAAAATCTTTTAATTTTAGTAAGTAATCCATTTATATTTAACAGAATTGTTGATCCAGTTGGATTTAACACACTCTTGCTATTTGTTTTGTTTGTCCCTACTCCTCTTCATTTCTTTGATCCTCCCTTCCTACATTATTTTAATTATTATTATTTTTTAAGGCTTTATTTATTTATTTGTGAGAAAGACAATGAGAGAGAGAGAGAGAGAACATGAGACAGGGGAGGGTCAGAGGGAAAAGCAGATTCCAGGATCATGACTTGAGCTGAAGGCAGTTGTGTAACTGCCATCCAGGTGCCTATATTTTAATTATTTCTATTTAATTTTACCTACTTTATTAGAATTTTACCTATCCCTCTTTACATGTTGGTATTATTGATGCTTTTATTGTTACAACATGCATTCTTAATTTATCCAGGCTATCTTAATGTTATGCCACTTAACAATTATGGAGGAATTTTAAAACAGTATAATTCCCTTCATAACATCTTTTCATCTCCTTTGGCATTGTCATAAATTTTTGCTTCTGTATATACTATAAATCCCAAAGTACATCTTTTCAATTTTTGCTTTAAAGAGTCAATTGTCTTAAAATATTAAGAGGAAAAAAATTGTATGTTTAACCATGTACTTATCATTTTCAGTTATCCTATTTCTTCTTTTAGATCCAGATTCCCTTTTTTTTAAGATTTTATTTATTTATCTGACAGAGATCACAAGTAGGCAGAGAGAGAGAGTGGAAAGGAAGCAGGCTCCCTGCTGAGCAGAGAGCACCAATGCAGGGCTTGATCCCATGACCCTGGATCATGACCTGAGCCAAAGGCAGAGGCTTTAACCCACTGAGCCACCACCGCCCCCAGATTCCCTTTTAATTTCATTTCCGCTCAAATTAACAAACTTGTTTAGCCTGACTTCTGTTGGGCTGCTGATGGATTATCTGAGGTTTCATTCAAATAAAATATTTTCATTTTTTCTTTTATTTTTTATAGAATATTGTCTTTGTTGCATGTAGAATTATTTTGACCAACTTCTTCCCTACATACAGTTCTTTTAAAGAAATTATTGTATTGCCTTTTCTCTTGTTTCTGGTAAGAATTCAGCCATCCTTCTCACAGTTTTTTATTTGCATACAATGATGGGGTTTTTTTTGTTTTGTTTTTGTTTTTGTTTTTTTTCTAGCCACTTTAATAGTATTCTCTTTATCCCTGGTTTTCAGTAAATTTAATAAACTGTGCTCAGTGGGCTTAATGACTGTGGAATAAATACCTAAATATTTCTGCTGTGTAACAGTTTTTCACGATAGAAATGATTATTCTCTTTTTTCCTCCAATTTCCAAAGGACTTCACAAAATACTTTGGTTGACTTTAAAATTTGATTTTTTTTTCCATCTCTGTAGTATTTGTTAATTAGCTCAGTGACCTTATGAACCTTCCCATGAACAATTCAACACATGTTTACTGCCAAAGAGCTCTTATTTCCAGTCTTAACTTACCTCTTAACTTAACTTAACTTACCTCTCTCCATATTATCCTTGGCTTTATTTTACCATGTTTCCTTTTCATTAATGTCTGTGTAAATTTACACTCT
Organism: Mellivora capensis; assembly: GCA_004024625.1. Lineage (NCBI taxonomy): Eukaryota > Metazoa > Chordata > Mammalia > Carnivora > Mustelidae > Mellivora > Mellivora capensis. Next base: position 10,855 of record PISX010028879.1, on the reverse strand, counting down.
TTCCTTTCTCTGACTGTTCAAGCCTAAATTCCCTCAGCTTCCTATTGCCTACTGTTTCTTTTAGTAGATCTATATATCTGGACAGGATCTTTGGTTTATGGTTGTGGAAGGGAAATTCTACACTTTGCCTCATCAGCATTATAGAAAATACAACCAGACTGGATGTTCTCCCTTATAAAACTGTCTGACTATTTTTCCTATAATCTTTTCTCCTTTATTAACAAGGCCTTCTCTCCATCCAATAGAGTTTCTCAAAAGAAGAAAAAAAATTGGAAAAATTGTTATGATCTCATTTATCTAGTTACTACATTTTTTAAAGATTTTATTTATTTATTTGACAGAAAGCACAAGCAGGGCTAGCAGCAGTCAGAAGGAGAGGGAGAGCAGGCTCCCCACTAAGCAGGGAGCCTGATGTAGGACTTGATCTCAGGATCCTGGAATCATGACCTGAGCTGAAGGCAGACACTTAACCAACTGAGACACCCAGGCACCCCTACATTTATTTTTATAGATAGGCTTTCTATAACATTATAATAAAAAAATAACTTAATGCTACTATCCATAAATCATTTATCATTCCAGCCCCATCTTCCCTATAATACTTCTAACAGTTTTTCTTTGTGGACTCCTGCTGACTTTGATCATGATGGGGTTTGTAGGTGGAGGAGTCAGAGAATGAAAAGATTCACACTCCTTAGAAATGACTCTAAGGGGTCACCTGGGTGGCTCAGTGGGTTAAAGCCTCTGCCTTCGGCTCGGGTCATGATCTCAGGGTCCTGGGATCGAGCCCCGCATCAGGCTCTCTGCTCAGCGGGGAGCCTGCTTCCTCCTCTCTGCCTGCCTCTCTGTCTACTTGTAATCTCTGTCTGTCAAACAAATAAAATCTTAAAAAAAAATGACTCTAAGAATATGTTTTGCCACAAAAGACTTTATAATATTTTATTATAAATGTGGAGATGTACTAAGAAGCATTTGAGACTCTATTAAGGGTTTGGGCTATAAAAGCATGCTAAAATAAACTCAATATAGATATTTATTATGTAAAGATATTAAAAATTCAAAAAGTTGGAAAAATCTTTGATTTAAGTAAGGGACAAAGTCACTTTGATGTAATATTATGCTTTCCAATTAGTTGCAAACATGTCAATCTTGTCGATGTGAAAAACTATCTAAAAGAAAAAGAAAAATTAACTATTTTAGTCAAAGTTTGACTTTGGCAATAGAATATCCAAAGTGTAGGTCACAAATTATAATGAAAGCTCATTGCTAGCAAGACTGAGATAAAAGACCATTGGTCCGTTTAATGGTTAGTATAATTTGTAGTTATTTTTCCATCATCTCTGCTATCATACATTTGCCCATTTTGGAGTTTAGTCCAGTAAAAATATCTTATTTGATATAATCTTATATCATGTAAAATATATCTTAGATTGACTAATTCTTATTAATCACTTGTGTTGGTATCCCTGCCATTGTGAAGTCTCCCTGTTTAAAGGCTTTATTTTCTTTGCCTGAATCAAGACTAATCAATCCTAAACCCTATGAAATGGCTTTGCTTTGCAAGCACAAAGATGGGGTGGCATTTTATTGATAACACATTATCTGCTGACCACCTGTTAATGCTCAACTAAGCTTCCAATCATGTGTTTTGGTTTGATATTTTGATGAGATACATGAAATGACATCCTCTCTATAGGAGTTCTAATCTTTGAATAAACATGAAATATTTTGATAATATATAAGCACTGAATCTCCTGTATATTGAATAAGAAGATATGGGACTTTTAAATTAGCAGACATGATACACCTAATTACAGATTAGTCTTTGTCTGTGTGTAGTCTTGCAGGATTTTATAAAATAGATGTTGTTGATTTGTTTTTGCCTCATAAAATAATGGCTTAGAAAATCTTTTTTGTAAATCTTCTAACATGGTGGGATGGAATAGCATATTGCATTTATACCACCACCCCCCTTTTTCTTCTCATTTACCTTTCCCCCAGACTTGCTAGTCCACTTCAGTTCCTTCAACAAGATTTTCACATTTGAGAAGCAGAATAGGGTTGAAATGTATACAGTAAGTTCTGGGCTCAAGTAGTATAAAATCATGTCCCAGCTCTGCCACTTCATAGTTCTGTGACTGTGGGTGAGTCACAGAACCTCCCTTTCCTTCTCCGTAAAAAAAGGTGGATATTAGTACAATTCTTCCTAGGGTTGAGTTACTATTTTAAGAATGTAGAATGACATTGGGCAAATGTTATCATCTATTATTGTATGATTTAACTATTATTAGCATGTTATAATCATGTGTAGTGGACCCCAGTCAAATCGCCTTTTAAGCATTTCTTTCTCCTTCCTTTGGTAATAATTCCTTGAATCGCCTTTGGAGCCATCTCTCTATTATAGATGGCTCTCGTAGAACCATCAGTTGAGGTTCCCCTCACCCCCTGCACCGCCCCTCAAACTGGGCAAGGGTGAATGAGTTAGAACTTCTCTTCCAAGTTAGAACATCTTAGGCAAGTTAGAGCTTCTCTTCCAAGTTAGAACATCTTAGGCAAGTTAGAGCTTCTCTTCCAAGAGTTTCAAACTCTGGCAGTTACATTAAGGGCAGATTTTGATTGGACAGGTTGAAGCTAATGTATACCATAGATGGTATTTGTAAGAGAATGGTTTTTAGTCCTTGTCACTCAGACCCTAATAGTTGTTCTGTTGCTGCATTTCCCTTTTTAAGGGATTATTTGTTTAGACTCTTTGATTTTCTAAACTAGTGTCCTTTATCTTTCTGATAAATTCCTTTTTATCTTTTCTTTAGCCAAAGTTGGTTTCTGTTCTTGCAGGCAAAGAACCCTAACTGGGCCACACTGTTTATACTATTCCCTACTTTGCACCTCCTAATTATCTCTCTATTCATACTCTGACCTTTCCTCAAGCTCTGATTTATGGTGTTTCCTCTTTAAATAATGCCTGACAGCCACAAGATTCAATGATCTGTCCCATTCTGCAGATAATTACTTTTACTTTATGTTGTTGTTGTTGTTGTTGCTATTTTTGTCTGTAGCACTTCTGTAAGTATTCTTTATTTCCCTGTATGGTTAGGTTAACTTTCTTTATATATATTTATCAATTTTTGTTGCTTCATAAGAAAACAGCAAAAAAAAAAAAAAAAAACCTCTGAATCATAGTGTTTTAAAGGAATAACTACTAGCTATGTATTTGGTTCTAGATTCTATATTACCCTGGGTCCAATCATAGTTTTTGTCCCAATGCCAGCTTAGTTGGAAGATGGTCTATTGTGATGGTGGGAGTAGGGGTGTGGCACTGGGATGCTCATCCCTTGTATTAACATCAGTATCTAGCAGGGTAGCATGGTCTTGTTCATATAGTAGAGGGTTCCAAATACAGCATGTCCTACTGCTCAAGTCTTTTTCAGGTCTGTGCTTACTAACATTAGTCAAATAAAGGCTTATGTCCAAGCCCAGAGTTAGTATGTAATGAGCACTAGATCCCATGACTTGATAAAAGAGCTTTGAAGTACTGTGGCCATCATTACAGTCTACTCCATACAGACACTTAGAGTTGGAGTTTATCAGCAGTGTATAAAGATCCAGCTCCTTATATAAGAGGTGGTGGAGTGATGACTATCCAGCATATTTTGAACACTTCCTGTATAAACTCACTATTTAAGAAGGAACCTGTTCACATTTAGAGCAAATTTATTAATTTTTTTTGTTCCAATCTTCTGTTTTTCTTATTCCTACATATGAATTCTAGTCCTGGAAGGTTGGAATAAGCTTACCCCTTTCTTCCACAGAACAATCTATCAGGTATGTATAAAGAGCTATTATGGATGCACTGAAACTTCTCTTCCCTAAGCTAAATAATTTTATTCCATTAGTTATTCCATGTAGAAGATTGTTCCCTTGTCAATCTTGCCATAATATCTGGATATATTCTTATTAACTTCTCTTTCCAATTACCTTATTAAATGACAGAAGAAATAGAAGATTACCATACAATTATTAACATTCAGAGACTATTTTAACTTTGTAGATTTGAAGAAATCCTTGTGTAGGCTATCAGAGAGAGTAAAGAAACTAATGTAAAAATTAGGTCAAGTAAGGTCTTTCAGAAACCACTTTTAACACACCCCAATTTCAATCTTCTCCCCACTGCAAATGGGTGTCTGTGAGTCCCTGACCTACTGTTTGTTCTGTTAACCAAGTGGTTTCATTGGGTGGCTTCATTGGGGAAAAAAAGTCTTCTATAAAAAGTAAGTTATAAATTATGTAATTTATTATATAATTTGTTAATTATATAATCAATGATAATTTTGTATAATATAAATATACAAATATGTAAATACATAAATAATATATAAATATGATCATATTTATATATAATATGTATAATGTTGTATATTATATAAATAATATATAAATATGATTATATAAATTATTATATAATTTAGGAAGAGATAATTTATTTCCCCAAAGCATGTGCCACAACTTTCTTTAGAGTTCATTAAAAATACTGTGTATTCAAAAATCAATTTGTGTGTAAATTTCAAGAATATGTCATGCATTTATTATAATGAAATGAGTTTCCAATAATCATTAATGTGATTTGAAATTAGAACCTAAGTATGATAGATTTATTAACAACTACTTAAGGAGCCAACTCCTGAACTGAACAAAACCTCATTGAATGTAATATACTATGAAAAGTTCACATCAAGAAAAGTGTGTGTTGGGGGAGGCTGGGTGGCTCAGTGTGTTAAGCCTCTGCCTTTGGCTCAGGTCATGATCTCATGGTCCTGGGATCAAGCCCGGCATCAGGCTCTCTGCTCAGCAGGGAGCCTGCTTCACCCTCTCTCTGTCTGCCTGCCTGCCTCTCTGCCTACTGGTGATTTTTGTCAAATAAATTTTTTAAAAAATCTTTAAAAAAAAGAAAAGTGGGATAAGAAATAGTGAATCAAGGGAAAACTGCATTTTGAGTTGACATTGTGTTCACTGTTGGCATTTAGATATCATTGAACATAACTAAGTAAATGGTAAGATGGGAATCTGCACTTGGATTCCATTGTCAGACAGGTAAAAGAACAGGTACAGGAAACAAGCTTTTCAAAAAGTTAAACTTTATTGGTCAGGAAAGTATAATTCAGAAATTTGTTAAAATATACTGAAATGTTCTTTTTTTTGAAGATTTTTTAAAGATTTATTTATTTTAGAGAAAGAGAGCATGTGTAGGTGGGGGAGGGGCAGAGGGAAAAGGAGAGAGAATCTCAAGCAGACTTCCTGCTGAGCTCAGAGGCCCAGGTGGGGCTCACTCCCAGGACCCTGAGACCATGACTTGAGCCCAAGGAAGATGCTTAACCAACTGAGCCACCCAGATGACTGAGAAGCTCTATTTTGTATCTGACTTTTTTAAAAACCAGAATTCTGTATAAATTTTACCAGATCAAAATTCTCAACTAATAAAAATATTTTAATCTGTACTGTTTACATGAGGAAGCAGTCCACTGTGACTTGGCTTCTCTCTCCCTTCTCAGTCCTGGCTTATATTTATCTCTTCAGCTTAATTGACCTGTCATACTGTTGTTAGATTTTGTGTCTTTGCTCATCACAGCCCTATCTCCGAGGCACATCCTTTATGTCTTGTCAGGCTAACTCTTAGCTATACTTTAAAACTCAGTTTAAGAGACATCTCTGGGAAACATTTGCTTATTTATTTGCTTATTTCTGAATAGCACTAGAAACACTTCCTTCTTATTCTCTAAGCATCTTTCTGTGGTCAAACCTCCACAGTATATTTTGGGTTTTGTTTTGTTTTTAATAGGAAATCTCTTGACATCTTATAAAATTCCAGGGCAAATATGAGTAAGTACATTTTCTAGTAAGAAATCCCATATGTCCTCCTGATTCTAGGAAGGATCTAGGGACCAAAATAAAGCTAAGTTCTAACATGGTGACCTGTTTGGCTCTCATAAGAGTGAAAAAAATGTTATTGACTATATTTTTAACCCCTATAAAAACACCTGATATGTGCATAGTAGGAGCATGATCAATATTATTGAATGTATGAAGAATACATTAAGGGTATCATATGACTCAATTCGTTTGTGGATGTTCACAGTCTTTAGCCCAGTATTGCCAAGGAATACTTCCTTCATATGAACCATAGCCACTATTTGAAAGAGAGTATTTCTGTTTGGACCATGTAGATGCTACTGATGATAGAAATATATTCCTAAGTGTGAAGTCTCTTCTATTAGGAATAAGCATCAGTCACTTGCTCCCTAACTTAGTGGGATGATCTATAGACAGCTTCTACCCAAGCTTCTGTGAGATACAGGGTTCTAAAAGAATCCATTGAAGTCACTGTAACTCTTCCTCCCTAACAGTGGAAATATGAATAGGATTTATTTTGGGGAAAGTGACTACATATTTTAAAGTATGTTAAAAAAAAAAACCACATACAACATGCTGGCATAAGCAAAAAATACATATTAAAAAAAAAGAAGGAAAGAAAGTAAAGGAGGGAAACAAAGAGGACTAGCCTTGCCAGATATTTGAAGAGTGTTATATTATCATAAACTAATGACATAATGAATAAACCACCAACATTCACTGCAAAGCCCTGAAAAAAAATATATATGGAAATAGAGGTGATAAAAGAAAATAAAGTATGCTCCTGAGGGTCCTACTGCAGAAATTCCTCCTTACCTATTAGCACAAATTCAACCCAGTCCCTTCACAGTGCATTTTCAGAAATTGATATTAAATATAATTCAATTTAACCTAATCTATCACTGGCAAAAGATCAAGACCATGGCTTATGGAAGGTCCATGTTGCTTTTGTTCTGAGAAAATTATAAAGAGAATCTTTTCTCACTAAGTATTAAAATCAAGTGCTGTTACTGTTTGAACACTTAACATATGCCTGGTATTGTGCTATGTTCTTTAACTATATTATAATATTTCATCCTTAGGAAACCTTCTAAACATTTGCACTATTCTCAAGAATGTGGAGAATCTGGGGCTTCAACTCCAAGGTCAGACTTTGGGGAACAGGTTCCACAGTTTCTGAAAATCTGTGATGTTCTGACTCTGAGATCCATTCTCGTTAGTTACAGGTACATTCAAGCTCATCCCTTCACTGCCCTCCCCAGTGCCAGGCCCCTTGCCTAGGCTCTGCAGATGTAGGACAGGAGCAGGAACATAGGGGAAGCTCATATTTTAGTGCCTAGACCACTTTTAGGCACCGACATTCTGCTATTGACACAATGTAGCACATAAAGCTTCTCTATCAAGGGTTATCTTCTGCAATTCTGCTCTGTGATATTTTAAACCTTAATGATATTTCTTTCTTTTATTTTTTTAAGATTTATTTACTGGATAGGGGTAGGGTGAAGGGGCAAAGGAAAAAGAATCTGAAACAGACTCTGTGCTGAGTGTGAGCCGAACATAGAGCTTGATCTCAGGGCCCTGAAATCATGACCTGAGCTGAAACCAAGATTTGGACTCTTAACCAACTGTGCCACCCAGGTGCCTTCTTAATGATATTTCTCTCTGATCCTGTATCTTGGGTTGTGTAGGAGTGGATAGAAAAATGACCTATTGTTAGAGAACACCAGCTTCTAAACTCTGGTTCTTTACTTCTGACTCTTTAATTCCCTCTAACTGTTCAAAATTGCCAACCTAGGGTCAGAAGTTTGTCCTTATACATTATGCATTTTTTTTCTCACTTAGTGGTCTCTCTCTTTTTTTAAAAATTTATTTATTTGTCAGAGAGGGAGAGAGAGAGAGAGCACAGGCAGACAGAGTCTCACTTAGTGGTCTCTTGTTTAAACTCTGTTTTTTTTTTTCTGTTTTATAGGCATTGTCTCTTAATATTTAAAACCAAAATCAAAATTTTGAGATCAAAATTTTGAATTTTGAAATCAAAATTAAAATAAAGTTGGAATGCAGAGGAGAAAGAATAACATTTTTTGTTCTCAAGCACTTGTTTCTGAAAATAAAAAATCATCACTTGCAGATTTATTAATGCTACAAGCAGCTTTAAAGTTGAGATCTGACCTCAGGTTCTTTGTGCTTATCCTTTCCCCAAAGACAGTTCACATCTTACACCTTCACATACACTTGAATGAGAGGAGGTGGAGGAAAAAAATCAGGTAAAAAAAAAATATATCAAAAGCAGTCTAGAATTTAATATCAAAGAATTATACCCTTATACATGAAGTTTCTCATGTAGTCTTCTACCAATACTACAGAGTTTAAACCATTATCTCCTATTCCTGAAGAGGAAACAAAAACATAAAGCACTCAAAGTCCCACAAGTGAGACCAGAACAAGGATTTGCTGCAGATCCTTTGATACCAACATTTGGACTCTAACCACTTACCTTACACTGTTCTACTAATGTTATCTAAGTAGCCTTGAATTGTAATTGAAATTAGGACCTGTTTACTTTTGGATAATAAAGACGAAGTTTCCTTTTAAATTCGTCAAAGTCCAACATTCAAAATATTGTAGTTCACTCTAAGCGTTTATTATGTATCAAATGTTTTTACAAACACTTTATGGGTACGAACTCCTTTATTGTTCCCAAGAAGTACAGGTAGGTAATGTGTTCTAGCTCTATTTTACATTTTAGAGACTTGAGTCAGAAATTTGGAAACTCAAGAAAGATTACACAGCTAACTGGTAGTAGGACAGGATTCACACCGATGCAAATTTGGCTGCAGAATCTACTCATGCTGTTGACTATGCTACCTCCCTTTTTTTGTCTAATACTGTCTGGCGTCTAGAATTTAGGGGAATATTGCCTGGCCAGCCTTTCCTGATTTATTCAGTTAGTCACACTGGTGAGTTTTACTGTTATTAGGGTAAGCTCTCATGTCAGACTAATAGCATCTTAGGTCCTAAAGAGACTGTGAACTTCAATATCAGGAAGGCACTAAATTCTATTTGTAGAGGTAAGCAACAAAATATTCCAAATGGCACTGCACAGGCTCCCAGCACTAAAGCATCCATGTGTAAAATATGGCTTATCAGACATTTGAAGCCAATGCAGGTTTTTAACTTGAAGGCTCCCCATCCTGGACACAGACTGCATTTTGGCATGATTACAGCACATGTCCATTTGGAAATTGGGAAAAACAGCTTAATGTTTCTCCCATTAAATACAAGACCCACACACAGAAGCATATACACACACGTGCATACATATATACAAAAGAACCCTTTTGTCTCTAATTTGCCCTCGATCATTGCTCTCCCTCCCTTATGTGTTGAGTTGTCTGTACTCTGTATCCGCCCATTTTCCTCTTCCCCTGTTTTCTCCTGTGCCTTCTCTAATCACCACTAATCCTCTGAAATTACTCTTATAATGCTTACTTTGCTGAACTTAATGATCAATCTAAGGTGATCTAGAAGTATTTTGCCAATACAACTCATTTTTCCTAGAACAGAATGGGTTTGGGTCTATTGTCTTAATTATTTGTAGTGTCTACTTTCACTCTGTAATGAATCCAGGTTTGGGTAGTAAGTTATAAGGTCACCCTATCTAGTGCAGTTTATGAACCAATCAGTCCTCCATGAGACACTTCCTACATTTGACTTCCAAGCCACCACATGCCTTGTTTCTTCTTCTCCTTGACTCCTTAATCTTTTCTGATTACTCTTCACGTGCCCATATATTCATATATCCTAGGACTCAGTAATTGAAACTCTTTTCCATATATACCTTCACCCTGAATAATCTCCTTTAATTTTGTGACTTTATGTGTGATGATAACTCCCAAGTTTCTTCTACCTTTAATTCAGACTCCTTATATACCCAGACTCCTATTATGACTACTCTGCTACTTGACCTATCTAGTAATTGTCTAATAAGCATCTCAAGTGTAATATGTCAAAAAGAAAATGTTTATCACCACCTCACATCTTGTTTTTGCAAACCTGCCCTATGAAAACTTGTGTGGTTAATGACTACTTCATTTTTTTTGAAGTTTTCAGGCCATAAATCTTTGAGGCAATATTCAGCCCTCTCTCTTGCTGTGATGTACAACATAAATACCTCTGACAAGCAAAGAACCTTTTTTTTTTTCATTGTTAGCTGTGAAGTGCTTGACAAGCCTTATCTGACCCATTGTTTCCTCTTAAATAAACACACGCATGATGATCCCAGGGGACTAGTACCTAATTAGCTAGAATACATCGTTATGGCTGTCCCTACATTTGAAATATTAAAATACACCCACATCATTTGGCAAATAGTCTATGAGCTCAATTGCTACTCTTTCCTCTATACATGGCCAGTAGCTATTTTTGCCCCTCCCTCAAAATCTCCAGACCTATCTGTAGTCCAGTGCCTGAAAGCAGCACCTTACTCCAGAGCTATGGGCTGACATCTCTTTGAGTGGTCAGTATTCAAGCCACACTAACTGTGAAATATTTCAACCCTCACTGCTGCTGACCCCTCAGTGAAATCAGAATGAAATCCTTTAAGTACCTGTGAATAAATCATCCATTTGAATTACCATTAGATAAACTTTTTAAGCTCTCTCTAGCTCACTTTTAAGAAGCAGCAGCTGCTACTTCATCATCTGAATGATTCATTTCCCTTCACCGTGCTCTGCTATGTTTTTAAAAATAACTGAATTCTTTTGTGACTCAGTAGCATCTTCTACGTTACAACTTCAAATAGCTATTTTCATTTAAACCCAGTCTTCCCTGCTGCTTTGATGACATCTCCATCTGCCACTCTTAGGTATAGAATACCAGAAACTAACTTTGATCCTGATGCAATACCTTTTCCTTCCTTCCTTCCTTCCTTCCTTCCTTCCTTCCTTCCTTC
>PISX010028878.1:0-20875 GCA_004024625.1 Mellivora capensis | reverse complement strand
AGCAAAAATGAACTTTTGGGACTTCATCAAGATCAAAAACTTCTGCACAGCAAAGGAGACAGTCAACAAAACAAAGAGGCAACCCACGGAATGGGAGAAGATATTTGCAAATGACAGTACAGACAAAAGGTTGATATCCAAGATCTATAAAGAACTTCTCAAACTCAACACATGCAAAACAGATAATCATATCAAAAAATGGGCAGAAGATATGAACAGACAGTTTCTCCAATGAAGACATACAAATGGCTATCAGACACATGAAAAAATGTTCATCATCACTAGCCATCAGGGAGATTCTAATTAAAACCACATTGAGATACCACCTCACACCAGTTAGAATGGCCAAAATCAGCAAGACAGGAAACGTGTGTTGGAGAGGATGTGGAGAAAGGGGAACCCTCTTACACTGTTGGTGGGAATTCAAGTTGGTGCAGCCACTCTGGAGAACAGTGTGGAGGTTCCTCAAGAAGTTAAAAATAGAGCTTCCCTATGACCCTGCAATTGCGCTACTGGGTATTTACCCCAAAGATACGGATGTGGTGAAAAGAAGGGCCATCTGTACCCCAATGTTTATAGCAGCAATGGCCATGGTCGCCAAACTGTGGAAAGAACCAAGATGCCCTTCAACAGACGAATGGATAAAGAAGATGTGGTCCATATACACTATGGAGTATTATGCCTCCATCAGAAAGGATGAATACCCGACTTCCGACTTTTGTAGCAACATGGACAGGACTGGAAGAGATTATGCTGAGTGAAATAAGTCAAGCAGAGAGAGTCAATTATCATATGGTTTCACTTATTTGCGGAGCATAACAAGTAACACGGAGGACATGGGGAGATGGAGAGGAGAAGGGTGTCGAGGGAAATTGGGGGAGAGATGAACCATGAGAGACTATGGACTCTGAAAAATAACCTGAGGGTTTTGAAGGGGCGGGGGGTGGGAGGTTGGGGGAGCCTGGTGGTGGGTATTATGGAGGGCACGCATTGCATGGAGCACTGGGTGTGGTGCAAAAACTATGAATTCTGTTACGCTGAAAAGAAATTAAATAAAAACTACTATAAAAAATCAGTTGCCTTTCTATACACTAAGAACAAACACTCTGAGAAAGAAATATAGAAAACAATGCTACTTATGACAATATCAAAAAATATAAAATACTTAGAACTGGATTTAACCAAGAAGGTGAAAGACCTGTATGCTGAAAATTATAAGATATTGATGAAAGAAATTGAAGAAGGCACAAATGAAGGGGAAGACATTCTGTATTTGTGGATCAGGATTAATATTGTTAAATGTCCAACTACTAAAAGCCATCTATAAATTCAATGCAATCTTTATCAAAATTGCAATGGTATTTTTCAGAGATAGAAAAAAAAATTCTAAAATTTGTACAGAACCACATAAAAACCCCGAACACCAGAAGTAATCCTGAGAAAGAAGAGCAAAGCTGGAGGCATCATGCTTCCTGATTTTAAATTATATTACAAAGCTATGGTAATCAAAACAATATGGTACTCCATTAAATAGAGACACATCAATGGAACAGAATCAAGAGCTCAGAAATAAATCCACAGCTAATATTTGACAAAGGAGTAAAAAATACTCAATAAAGAAAAGATAGTCTCGGGGGGTGCCTGGGTGGCTCCGTGAATTAAAGCCTCTGCCTTCAGCTCAGGTCATGATAGAGCCCCACATCAGGCTCTCTGCTCAGCAGGGAGCCTGCTTCCTCCTCTCTCTCTCTCTGCCTGCCTCTCTGTCTACTTGTGATCTCTGTCAAATAAATAAATAAAATCTTAAAAAAAAAAGAAAGAAAAGGTAGTCTCCTCTGTAAATGGTGCTGAGAAAATTGTATATTCATATGTAAAGGAATGAAAGTAGACTCCTATGGGTGCACCTGGGTGGCTCAGTGGGTTAAAGCCTCTGCCTTCTGTTCAGGTCATGATCCCGAGGTCCTGGGATCGAGCCTCACATTGGGCTCCCTGCTCTATGGGGAGTCTGCGTCTTCTTCTCTCTCTGTCCTTTCCCCTGTTCATGCTCTTTCTCTTTCTCTCTCTAATAAATAAAGAAAATATTTATAAATAATAATAATAAAAGAAAGTGGACTCCTATGTTATACCACTGAAAAAATTAATTCAAAATGGATTAAAGGCTTAAATTTTGGATATGACACCAAAAGCACAAACAACAAAACCAAAAATATATAAGTTGAACTACATCAAGCTAAAAACTTCAGCATAGCAAAAGAAACAATCAACAAATAAAAGTCAACCTATGGAATGGGAGAAAATATTTGCGAATCATGTATCTGATAAAAGATTAATATTCAAAATATATAAGGAACTCATACAACTCAAAGCAGAATAATAAATAATTCTATTTAAAAATGGGTATTACAGGGCACCCGGGTGGCTCAGCTGTTAAGCGTCTGCCTTCAGTCCGGTCATGATCCCAGGGTCCTGGGATCGAGCCCCACATTGGACTCCCTGCTTGGCAGGAAGCCTGCTTCTCCCTCTCACACTCCCCTTGCTTGTGTTCCCTCTCTCATTGTATCTCTCTCGGTCTAATAAATAAATAAAATAAAATAAAATAAAATAAAAATGGGTATTACAAGTTAACAACATATGGGGCCGGATAGATAGGAATGAGCACTCAGTAGAAAGATTTTATTTAAAAGTTCTAAGAGTTGGGGGAGCTCAGAAAGAAAAATAGATGGGCAGAGCACCTGAATAGACATTTTCCAAAAAGACTTATAAATAGTCAAACAAGTACATGAAAAGATAAGAGATAGCAAGTGTTGGTGAGAAAGTGGAGAAAAAAGAACACTTGTGCACTTTTGAGGGCAATGTAAATTGGTATAAACCCTATGGAAAACCATATGGAGGTTCCTCAAAAAGCTTAAAAAATAGACCCACTAGATGATCTGGCAATCCCACTTTTGGGTATACGTTTGAAGAAAATGACATCACCACCTCAAAGAGATTTCTGCAGCCACATATTGTTTGCAGAATTACTCACAATAGCCAAGGTCTGGAAACAAACCTAAATGAACTTTGTTGGGTGAATGGATAAGGAAAAGGTGATATATATAATAAATATATCATATATATATATACACACACTAATGTATATACTAACAAATGTATGTACTATAACTAATGTATGTATTAACAAAACAAAAAATAAATAGATCACTCCAGAAAGAGATACAAATATCTATGAAAACCCAATATTTGTTAAAGGTTACATTGCAAATCACTAGAGAAAGGAAATTCTTCAGTAACTCATTCAGAAAATTGCTTTTTCCTTTGAAACAAAAATAAAATTGGAATCCTGTTTTTCACATATGAATAAATCCCAGTTGGAATCTCAGTATAAAAAGATAAAACCATATAGTATTAGAATCAAACTTAAAAGAATATCTGGATCGCTTGAGTGTACTCTCTTACTCAAAAAGCCAAAAGCTCTCAAGAAAACAGTAGTCAATCTCCTGACACAAATTTTAAAAGTGCGTGGCAATAAACACCATATGCATTATCACAAGACAGTTGGAGAGAGCGTATCTGACATATCAAAGGATTGCTCTTCCTAACATAAAGTTGATGACAAATAAAGAGAAAAAGGTATGAAGAGCCATTCAGAGAAAAGAAACTGCAGGTGACCAACAGAGCCAGCAGTTGGAAACAAGGGATTCATAGGATGGAAAAAATACTGGGGTGATGGCACGTTTCCGCCATCTCTTCATCACATATTGCTGTCCCAGGAGGCTGCAGGTCATCAGGGTGACAGACGTAGCTCCCCAGCCACGTTCTGAGATGGTCTCATTGTCCACCCAGCTCTGTCCAGAAAATGTTTACCATATTTTGATGAAGACCTGACTTTATGTTTCTGGCCAGAAGATTCTATTTATAATAATGTATTGTTTTCCTTGCTAGGGCTTAGAGAATTAGGGCCTTCTCAGTCGACTCACTGTCTCCCACATGACCTTTCCTTGGTATGCCCATGTGGGGAGAGAACAAGCAAGCATTCTAGTGTCTCTTCTTATAAGGACACTAATCCTTTTGAATCAGAGCCCAAACTCTTATGCCCTCATTTAACCTTAATTACTTCTTTAGAGGCCCCGTATCCAAATCCAGTCACACTGGGGGTTAAGGCTTCAACACAGTCAGTCCATAACAGCATCTTCTGGGTTCTTCTGTTTCCTGTCTTCTATGCCTTTGCTGAAGCAATGAATATAGGGTCCTTGTTTATATTTGGGAGGGAGGAAAAAGGGAAAGGAGGCACAAATATCTCAAAATATTATCCCAACACATTTGGGCTAGCAAAAATATAAAACCAATTGCAATATTCATCAATCAGATGAGTAGTTAATACATAATGATAAACTCCTACTAACCACTACCAAGAGAGCACTAAAAAGTATGAAGTAGATTTATAAGTATTAATCTGGAAGGACAGCCCCGATATATATACTTACCCGAAGAAGCAAATAATGATATGTATAGAGGCATCTTATTTTATGTTGACTCATAAGTGTACAAGGAAAGAAAGGGTACAAAAGTGAGGTGCTGCCTGCCACAGGGTAAGCAGTGTTGGTGCTGGTGATAATAACTATTAATTTCTCTTTTGGAATATTTCTACCTTTTGCGGTGCCATGGTGACTCCGTCGTTTGAGTGTCTGCCTTCAGCTCTGGTTGTGATCTCAGGGTTCTGGGATGGAGTCCCAAGTCAGGCTCCCTGCTCATCCGGGAGTCTGCTTCTCTTTCTTCCTCTGCCCTTCCCCTGACGTGTGCACAGGCGCATGTGCACTCTCTCTTTTCTCTCTCAAATAAATAAAATCTTGAATAAAAAAAATCTCTGCCTTTTGAATTATTACAATGAACAAGTGTTCCATTTGTAATTTGCATGCATGAAATTTTAAAAGAAGAATAGCAATTGAACAATACTGCTCACAGGATGAAGATAGGGAGCTGTCTGAGACTGGCACTGGTGGGTTACCTTGTCAGTCCTCACAGATAGTAGCAACCTGAGTGCCCACAATCACTAAGGGACTGGGTCTCAGTTTTCCTCATCCAGAAACTGGATCTTATTATGATTATTATTTTTTTTAATCCACATAGGTCCTATGGCTTTACTACTAACCAAATCCATAAAACATGAAAACATGACTAGAACATTGATTTGTATCTATCCAATGGTAGGGGAGTGTCTCCAATTACTGAGATACATATTTGTGTGCTATCCAAAGGACTTTTCTTCTGGCATCTGGTACTCGGAAATGATCATGAATATTAAAAAATATATATTATGGGGACTATTTCAACTAAGTCACGGAACCATCTGATGAATGAACTTGGCCTCCACCACGTCACACTTTTCAGCTTTCTAGATGTTCGGAAGACAGCTTAGGATGTACAAGTGTTCAGGAAGGTATTTTTTAATTGACAATGCCCTCATTCTGTCTCCCTCCATCCCCTTTCCTTCCCTTTCTACTTTCCTCTGCCTCTTGTTCCCTTACTTTAGAGAGATGTTTTGTGACTTAAATAAAGAGCTTATATCTTTGGTGACCTCAGTCCCCACAGCTGCCGATTCAGTCTCCCCGCACAGTTTGGTACTGGACAGACCTTACTAAAAGCCTATTGATTTTTTTCCTCAGGCATTTTTTCTTGACAATATCCTTCAATTCAGGCATTGGTTTTGCATTTTTTAAAGAAAGGCATTAATACTGTTACTTTATGTACAATGTTTTGCCCCATTCAGGTCTGTTTTCCCTTTTTGACTGGAGATCTATTCTATCATAAAACTTTTGTTGAAAGGCACTCTTTACATGGACATACCTCAATCTTATATTTGTCACCTCCTGTCTAAGATACAGGTGAGTGTCACTATAGCCTTCCATATATTGATAGCCTAAGAAAAACCCATCTTAGTGCTTGAAAAATCAATGCCCTAATTTTAGAGCAAAAAAAAAAGTATAGATAGCACTTCTTTTAGATATAGAAAAAACCCTAAATCTATCATTTTGTTAGAAATCCTATCCAAAGGGACGCCTGGGTGGCTCAGTGGGTTAAAGCCTCTGCTTTCGGCTCAGGTCATGATCCAATGGTCCTGGATCGAGTCCCGCATCGGGCTCTCTGCTCAGATGGAGCCTACTTCCCTCTCTCTCTGCCTGCCTCTCTGACTACTTGTGTTCTCTCTCTGTGTGTCAAATAAATAAATAAATTAAAAAAAAAAAAAAAGAAAGAAATCCTATCCAAAGAAAAAGAAAACAGGTTGGGGAAATGGTTAGTTAGGGAAATAAGTAGACACACGATGAAAAAGCATTAGTATTCCAAAGAGTAGCTTCCTTTTAAGAAGCTTCCTTTCTCATGGACATTGGGGAGGGTATGTGCTGTGGTGAGTGCTGTGACGTGTGTAAACCTGGCGATTCACAGACCTGTACCCCTGGGGCTAATAATACATTATATGTTAATTTTAAAATTAATTAATTAATTAATTTTAAAAAAGAAGCTTCCTTTCTCTTTTCCCACACTGTTATAGGCGAAGGCAATAAAATTAGGGAATGTAGTGGTCTGTATTGTGCTATTAAGTCTAAGTAAGCTCAATCCTCCAAATAAGTCTCCCTCTATGTCAAGGTTAATGCATTGTCTTAAAGGCAACATCAATCTGAATGACAACTTTTCTCGCATACCTGGCTGCACAGCAAACACAAATAGGAACTTAATCCTGCTCAGAATGAAATCATCTGCTAACCTGTGGCAAGATTTTGACATACTAGCCCTGCCATGTTTCAAAATGACTGCAACAGTGCTACCTTTCAATGCTGACATGGCTCTGAAATACTTATAGTGTTAAAGCCTTGCCCTGTCAAGAAGTTGAACTTAACTCCATCACTCTTAATCATGCGCTATGTCCTCATCCCACTGCTGATGTTCTTGGACTCTCATTGTTCACCTGAGCTAATTGTTAAGATGCCGCTGGTTCCTATCTCTGGATCCCTATGAGGACTCAGATCAGGAATTTTTCACTGTTGTACTGCGTAATGTGATAGTTACTGCCACATGTGGCTATTTATTTACTTTTTTTCAAAGATTTATTTATTTGAGAGAGAACATGAACAGGGGGAGGAAAGGAGGGGGAGGAAGAGAATCTCAAGCAGACTCCCCACTGAGCCCAGAGCCTGATAGGGCTCTATCTCATGACCCGGAGATCAAGACCTGAGCCAAAATCAAGAGTCGGATGCTCAACCTACTGAGGCCATCCAGATGCCCCTCACACATGTGGCTGTTTAAATTCAAATTAAAAATCTATGTTTTCTGTTACATGAGGCACAAATGAAGTTCAATGTTCCCATGTGGCTGGTGGCTATCATATTGGCAAGTACAGACAACCTTTCCATTACTGTACAGCATTTATAAGGATGTCTCTAGTCCATGTCTTCTGCTGGATGAAGACAGTTGCCATTTTGACACTTTCACACTATATCTCCAGGGTGTAGGGCAGTACTTTGCACATAACACATGTCTAAATCTCTGAATGAATAAATGTATGAAACGAATGAATGGATGAATGGTTATTGCCATTAACAATGGTTTTTCTTAGTCTCCTGCAGCTTTTCAAGAATTAATTCTTATTTCCCCTTATTGTTTCAGCTTAGGTTATATTCATAAAATTAAAATTAATAAAAAATTAATAAAATTAATTAAAAAAATCCTCATAAAATTCTGCCCTGATCCCCTAAACTGGGTTAAGTACTTCTTTCATAGCATCAGTGTTTATACTCTAATGGTGATAGACTCAATACTTTAGAAACTAACTGCTTGCCTTTTGGTCTCTCCTAAACATGAAGGTCCTTGAGGGTAGGACCTTTAATTTCTTATTTCTGTTAACATCTTATCCCTAACTTCTTACTCCACACCACAAGCAAGTACCTGGAAGATAAACTAAGTAATGGAAGGAATCTCTTTGCCCTTTAAGTTTCACTCCTATGCTACTTAGAGTAGAATCAGAAAGTGCTTAACAGAATTTCAGAGTTTTTCTTAGCAATATATAAAAACATTCATTCAGTTTAATAGAAACAAAAGATGTGTACATAAAACCTGTTATAACCTCAGGCTGTCCTTTGGTTCTCCTTAGCAAGTTAAGGCAGGAGTACTCAATCTGGACAAAACTGTGAACAGGAAGTAGTTAGAGGCTACTTCCTCCTGAGCCTCAGTGGAAATGGCTATTTTCACTTTCTCTTATGTTATGTGCTCTTCATTCTCCAATACCCCACACTTACTGTGACTACTTAAAGACCGGGCATCTGAATGAAAACATTTTTAAAAAATTAGAGTAAATACCTAAATATCATGTAGACTTTTTGAAGTTATTTCCTAAATTAGTTTTCCTGGAAAAAAAAATGAACTTACCAATGTAGTTTGACTAAAGATTTCATTGAAAGTTACTTTAAATCAGTGCTCCTTGAAAGATAGCATGAATAAAAATCTGTAGGATTTGTTGAACCTCAGATGCTTGGTTACATGGCTGGGCATTTGAGTTTCTATCAATCAGCCCCTATGTGGACTACAAAAATCTCTCTCAAACTAGTGTTGATTTTCTTCCATCTTTTTCACAGAAAAGGGAATAATTTTCAATTCTTATTTCTTATTATATGGTTCCATAATTATGTGCAAGAAAAATCCAGCTATTTAAATCATATCATATTAGTTAAAATTAGGGGGATTCACATTTAGGTCAGGACAGTGATTTTTTGCTGGATGAAATCTCTTGGTTTCCCTGAAGCTTCCCAGCAGTTGCTTATCATGGTGTCAATGTTCTAATGGTTTGTATTTGTAATCAGTAGCCCCTTAAAGGAAGTTTGTCTATTTCTACTCAGCACATTTCTTCCTATACCAGCTGCAGTGCATCTTCAGTATCATTATTCCACTCTAAGGGTTTAATGAGTAAATAGCACTGTCACTACTTCGGACCTATTTATTGATTCTGAGGAGTTGTTTTGGTCTTTCTTATTTTTCAATCAAATCAGAGGATTTTGGTTTTAGCTTTTATAAGAGAGGCCTATATACCTCCATGCCAGTTCCATTTCCTTGAAATTTTGAGATTTGCATTGTTCACCCTCTCTTTTAGATTACCATAAAGAGAGTCAAAGAATTGAGAGAACACCCAAAGGAGAATTTTGTGGGTGGCTGTTATCTATGGTGACTAAATGAGAAAACTGTCTGCCTTTTGGATCAAGGAGGAACATTTGAGAGAATGGATCAAGGGAAGGACTTTGACTACAGACTACCCAAGAGGGAGCTATGGTGTCCTAAAACCTAATTCATGAAAAAATTATTTTCTTCTGAATTGAGAAGGTCAATGCCCAGGGAAAAGATGTCACATTCAGTTTATCACTTTCTCTAAAATAATTAGTGCATCCTGGAATTCCATTTCTATAAAATATAAGAAGAGTAAGCCATATCCAAATATTTTTGGCTTCACCCATTCTAAATACAAAATAAAATTGCAGCATTTGGACCATTTTGAGTCAGTTGAAAACTTCCATTTTCTAGGTCTATGAAGTGTGAAAGCAAAGAAGAGCTCAAGGTATTTTTGAGGGAGAGAAAAACATGAATATAAAGTGACACTATACAGAGCAGTCTCTGATGTAGCTTAAATATTACAGCCTCTAAGCTGGTTCAAGAAGACATCGGACGTTCAGTTAAAATCAAAGATTTATAATAGCCATTCTTCTCCTATGTAACATACACAAATATATAAAGTGTTCTTCTCTCCACTTGATTTCTGTTATGAGTCACTCTGGGTGAGAAGTGTTTGTCTAACAAAGAAAAGCAACCAGACTGCCAGCTATCATTTCTATACATTTATTTCTGAAGGTCACTTTTTGTAATATGTTTTATAAGAGAATGACTAGGACTTCTACTGTCAACTTTGATAGAGTAGCTTGTTTTACCAACCTATCAAACAACCTAATCAACCCTATCACCAAGAAAAAGAGTAAATGCTGAATAAAATACAAATTAAAAAAAAAACAGCAATTAGAAGACAACAGAGAGCAATCAAGGAAGTCAGACTTTGTAGGACCAAGTTGAGGAAATGCATTGAGGTAATACTTGCTCTGCTTTTCTCTTTTGAGAGAATTAGTGATTCCTAATGCAGATCACAGTGGCCCAGATTTGGGCAGCCTCAGAGATCTTAGAAGAAAACAATGGGAGTTCAGAGTTATAAAGGCAGCCAAGACTTGAAGAAACAAGATCCTGAACAAAACTGAATCACAATGAATTTGTTTTTCCGCCAGAGCCATTCATTAGTTGCTGCACTCTATGAGGCAGGACAGAAATGAAGGGGAAAGGAGCCACTAAGAGGCACAACACAAAATAGACCTTGTAGTAGTCTTATGCAGCTAGCAACTTAGAAGTCTGAGTTTATGTCTTGCCAAAAAGAGGGGTCCCTAATAATCACTCCAGGCTTTCATTAGATACCTTTGGGAAGAAACACTTTGAGAATAAAGGAAAACCAAAATGGACTAAACCAAAGAAAGGAATCTATCTTGAATCTTCTCAACTCATGGGTCAGTTCATGCCCTCTCTCTCCCAACTGTCTGATAGAAGACAGTTAAATTATTTCAGTAGAAAGATGACATTATCTACAGAACCTGAAATTTTTCATAGATGAAGTCTAGTATTTAAGCAAATATTATAATGCATATCAGCATGTCCAAATGACATGAAGAGGAAAAACCCACCAGAAATAGATCCGTAAGTGATGTAGATGGTGAAGCTTTAGGACCTAGACTTATTAATAACTCTGACAAATATGTTCAAAAAGTAAGTGATAAGATGGAGAAATTAGAGAGAATAGGGATCTATAAAAAAAAGAATGAATGAACATTTTAGATTGCAAAAGCACACTGACAAAAATTAAGAACTCAACAGATGTTTTTAAAAGCAACTTTATCTCAGCAGAATATATATTTGGTGAAGTAGAAGCTTGGTCAGAAGAAAATACCCAAATTAAAGAACATAGAGAAAAAAAAACAAGAAATATAGAAATGTCAGAGATATCTGTGACGTAAATGTAAGATCTAAAATGGGTATAACTGAGAGAAGAGGAGGACAGGTGCAATATTAGAAGAAATACCAGGCAAGATTTACAAATGCAAAAGATTCACATGACTAAATCAATAAATTCTAGAAAATCCAAATGAGACAAATCAAAGAAATCCACATAGACACATGATAGTAAAACTGCTACAGATCAGGGGCACTTGGGTGGCTCAGTTGGTTAAGCATCTGCCTTTGGCTCAGATCATGATCCTTGGGTTGTGGGATCAAGTCCCGCATTCTCCTCTGTGGGAGACCTGCTTCTCTCTCTCCCTCTGCCAGCTGCTCCCCCTATTTGTGCTCTCTCTCTCTCTCCGTCAAATAAATGAGTCCAATCTTAAAAAAAAATCAAAGAAAAAGAGAACATATTACAAGCAGGCAAAGGTAAAGATTCATCACTTTCAAAAGAATAACAATACCAAGAGCTGATTTTCCATCAGAAGTAAAGGAAGATGAAAGACAATGGAATTGTACCACTAGAAAGCTGAAAAAAGTGACTGGCACTTTTGAATTTTATACTGAGTCACAAGACCTTTAAAAAATAGGGGAAAAATAAATACATCTTTGATAAATAAAAAAAAAGAGAATTTATTGCTATTAAGCCTTCACTAAAAGAAAAACTAAAAGACATCCTTAATGCAGAAAGAAGGTAAGGAAAAAATAAAGGCCAATGAAAATATAAATATAACATAAATCTAAGTGAATGTGGTCTATATAAAACAACAATGTATTATGAGGCTTAGAAATACTAAAAATTAAAATACATATTAATAATAGCAAAAAATGGTAAGGGAGGTAAATAGAATTGAAGAGTAATGTTCTTGGGGAACTCTGGGAACTCTGGGAAGTAATAAAAGTACTAGTTTATAAAATTGTGTATGTACATACAATAATAAAGGGGGAAAAATTACTTGATTAACCCAAGGGAAGAAAAGAGAGAGAGATAAAGGAAAAATAAAAGTTTTGATGTCAAAATGGAAATAAAATAGTAAAAGAATCTTAAATATGTTAGTAATTACATTAAATGAAATGTAAATGAGTTAACACTGATGAAAATGTCATCAGGTTGGATAAAAACACAAAACCCAACTATCTGCTACTTATAAATATGAGAACACAGCACAGTTGAAAGTAAAAGGATAGATAAATCATGAAAATGCTATCCTATAGAAAGCTGTCATAACTATACTGATAGCAGGCAAAATAAACTTATTGAAAGAAATATTACTAGAGATCCACCAGGACATTTCATAATGATAAAAAGACTAATCTCTTAGATTTCTAGATTTTTAGGTTTCATAGAGCATAGTATAAATATATATAAAGAAAAATCCAATAGAAGAGGGAAAATAAAATTTACAATCATAATAGAAGGCTTTAACAGATCTTTGTCAGTTACAAATCTAAAATAAGCAGATAAAAATTGATAAGAATATAGAGGATTTAACAACACTAATGTAAATGACACTTACAGAATATTGTACCTCAGATTTCTGAATATGCTATATTTCCAAGTACATATGGAACACTTATCACAAAGCAAGTTTCAATAAATACTATAGAATTGGAATTTGTGTTCTCTGGCCCCATTAGATATAAGCCAGAATAATAAGATTCCTGGGAAATCCCTGAATACTTATATATTAAGCAATATATATCCTTGTAAATAAACCCTCTGTGTGGATGTAGAAACAAGATAGGCAACAAGGAGATGAAGTGCCCTGTAAAAAATAGTAAGATAACTTTAGAGGAGACTAAGACATGACATAAAAACATTTGTATTTATTGGTAATTTCTCAGTTCTTATGTGCTACAAGTAGAGTATTTGCAAAAGTAGTAACATTTCACATTTCCAGTTTAGAAAGCTTTTTTTCTCATTTGTGATAGGTAAACATGATTACCTATTAGTGCAATTATAGTTTTATACAAATATTTTACCAATGGGACACAAGCTGAGAAGCATACTATAAGGACATTATTGTTGCTGTTTTTGCTCCTGCTGCGGCTGCTGTTGTTGTTATTATTATTATTACTTGTCTTTTAAAGACAAATCATAGTTTTCTTGGTCTCAGAAAGAAAGCTATGGCTGCACTCTGCATGAATTCTTCCCCAAAGAGAGGAAACAATGATTAAATAAGCACACCTAAGTCACATTATCTGAGTTACCCTATACTCCTCTCCTGCTGATGAAAGTCTTTTGGATGCATTCATATTGGCGGAGGAGAGATGAGATGCAATGAAATTCATTCCGTTCTATCTGCCTCAGACTTGTGGAAACATAGCCCTTGGCCTGCTTGATGAGTTTCAACTAATGAGAGGTTATTTGTTGTTTAATTGGTTAATTGTCAGGGAAAAAATGTTAGATCCCAGCTTATTTAACTTCAGATATCAGCTTATCTGGATATTATTATTCAAAATAATAATATTTTAATGGTCATGAGTTTTCAGCTCATCATACATTTTTATGTACATGATCTCGAGATGGAACTCTTGAGGAAAGAGACCATATCTTGTACATCTTTGGTTTCCCAATACCTAATTCAGTTTCCTTCCTTTCTAAAAATAAACACTGTCTGGGATTTCTAATGCTATAGTGTTTTTTGTTTTGTTTTATTTTGTTTTAACATGACCTAAGTGGAATCCTATAATATGTACTCATTTGGGTCTGGTTTTTGTCACTTAATATATTTCTGAGATTGACCCATGTTGTTTCATGTATCAAGAGTTTGTTCATTTTTACGACTATATCTTTTTCCGTTGTATCAATATATAAACATTTATATGTGCATTATACTGATGATGGACATTTTGGTTATTAGCTATTGTGAATTATGAAGCCATAAATGTTTCTTGGTGCACAAGTAAACAAATTTTTGTAGGGTGCATACTTAGGTGACAGGAATTGCTGAGTCATAGTTAATGTTTAGGTTCAAATCCTGAAGATGGTGCCACACATTTCCAAAGGTGGAATGCCAATTTATGCTCCCACCAACAGGGAATCAGAGTTCCTTTTGCTCCATATCTTTGCTAACCCTTGGCACTGTCAAGACATTTTACACTTTAGCTCTTCTGATGAAGGTGTAGGAGTATCTCCTAGAGGTTTTCCTTCACATTTCCTGGATGACTAATGAGGTCACACATCTTTTCATATGTTTATTGGCGTTTGGATATGCACTTTTGTGAAAGGCATGTTAAGTCTCTGGCTCACTTTTTTTCCTAATAGGTGTCTGGTGTTTTACTAACTGATTTGTCATTATATATGTATTTTGGATATTAGCTGTTGTTGGTTATATAAGTTTCAAATAATTCCTCCCTTCTAGAGCCTTATTTCCCACTCTCAGAAAGGTATTTCTGATAACTAATGTTCTTAATTTTATGGCAGCCCAATTGTCAACCATTTCCTTTGTGCTGTTAGTGTGAGTTTTTTCTGAAGAAATTGTTTCCTTCTACAAGTCCTAAAGATGTTCTCCTTAACTGCATTATAGAAGCCTTCTTGCTTTTACTTTGCATATTTGTATTATGATTTAAAGTAGAGGTAGATTTGCATTCTTTTCCCCCACATGGTTATCTAATTGACTCATCATCACTGAGTAAAAATATCTTTCATCTTCTGTTATTTTCTGTGTCAACATCAAATGCCTATGTACAAGTGACTTTGTTTCTGGGTTTTTTATTCTGTTCTGCTGCTCTTTTTCTGTCCTTGTACTAGTACTACCAATCACAATTACTATAACTTTGTAATATATCCTGAAATGCCAAGAGCACGTTCGCCTATGTTGTTTTTTTTTTATTTGAGTTTATCTTGTTGTATTGTCCCTTATCTTTCTGTATATATTTTACAACTAGTTGCTTTAAATCTATGGATCAAATTGGGGGGAATTGAATTCCTAAAAAAGTTTTTTTCCATATTGTAAATATAATATGTCCCTTTATTTATGTTTTATGTACTTTTTGAATTTTTTTTTTTTAGTTTTCTGTGTAGAGATCTTATCTGAATATATTTTCTGTTAGAGTTCTTCCTAAATATTGCTGCTTTGGGGTTATTATAAATTTTCTGTTAGAGTTCTTCCTAAATATTGCTGCTTTGGGGTTATTATAAATAGTATCTTTTAAAATAGTTTTCTAATTGTTGCTAATATACAGAAACAAACTTATTTTGTATATTCATCACTTGAGAAAACTTGCTAACCTTATTCACTAATCCTGTAATTTATCTAAAGACTCTTCTGGACTTTCTATGTACAAAATCATGTCATTTGTAAATAATGACTCTTTTTCCTTCCTTTCTAATCCTTACACTTTGGATATTTATATTTCTTGAAGTATTGCAGTGGCCAGTACCTAAAATAAAAGACAGAATAAAGGTAGTGATAGTAGACAACTGTATTTTACTCCTCATTCTAAAGGGAAAGCTTTTAACATTTTTCCATTTATTGTTAAGTAGGATTTTTATAATTTTTTTAATGACTAGTTACCTACTGAAAGCTCCTTTTAAGAGTTTTTATTTTTAATAGATGTTGAATACTACCAAATGCTTTGTCTGCAACTATTGAAATATCCATATGATTTTTTCTTCATTATTCTTTTAGTGTGGTAAATTTGATTTTTTTTCAAATCTTAAAAAACCTTGTATCTCTGTAATAACAGGCTTGATCATGATGCATTATCTTCTTAATTGGCTGTTCAATTAAATTTGCTAACATTTTATTTGGTAATTTTTCATCTTTGGTCATGAGCAGCATAGTCTATAATTTTTCTTTGTTATAATGTTCTTGTCAAAGTTTGAACATATGAAATGTGTTGGGTATTATTGTCCGTGTGTGTGTGTCTGTGTCTGTGTGTGTATGTGTTACTTAGAAGACTGTGGAAGATTTTCTATATTTTCTTTTTTAAATGTTTGGTATAATTCACTGCTGAAGCCAACTCATCCAGGACTTTCTTTGTGCAAAATTTTAAATTACAACTTCTTTTTCTTTAGAAGAGTTCAGATATTGTGTTCTCTCTGTTTAGTTTGGTAGATTGTCTTTTTATATGAAGTGTTCATTTTATGTACATTTGCAAATACATTGGAATAACTTTGTCCATGCAATTAGCTTCTTATCTATTATCATTCCTGTGCTTATATCCCTTATTTTTTGAGGATCTTTAATCATTTGTACCTTTTCTTTTTCTTCAATGGTATGCTTGCCAGGGACTTATTAATTGTAGTATTCTTTTAAAGAAGTAACTTTTGTCTTCATCAATCCTTTCTATTTTATGTTTGATTTTTATTATAGTAATTTTAGTTTTTTCCTTTATTCTCATTTCTTTGCCTTTCATTTGTTTGTACCTTAAAAAAAAAAATCAAAGTCCCAGCATTTCATTGGGCCTCAAAGTCTTATAAATTAAACTTTCCAGTATAACATAAAACAGGATATTTGTTTTTATTTTATTTTAAAAAGTATTCCTTAAAATCTATCATTTGCTCTTTGAATTACTTGCTAGGAAATCATTTTTTAGTTACTTACAAATTATTTAAACAGATCACAATTTATAATACCATGGAAGAATAATTATAAATGTAAAATTACTATTCTACTCTATTGATTCCACTTAAACTCCCTTTCTTTTAAATTTTATGTATTCATCTTTTTAAAAACATTTTATAGCTCTCACTTTGATACTCAATTTTGAATTATTTTTTATTATCTAAATTACATTTCTAAATTACAAATCAATTATTTACTAAGCAGTTACTTGGTACAGATATTAGTATAAAATCAATTTTATGGCCATCCCTAAAGCTGTCCATACATGACTACCCATAGACTCTACTCTCTACCTTTTACTAACCATTTATAGAGCCCACAGGCTTTCTTCATGGAAAATGTGTTCTATTTAGAACACTTCTCTTTTGCTCTTGCCATTGGCCACTTGTACCATGTTATGGCTGGGATAGAATCTGAGAGTTGGAAGAGATAGAATCTGAGAGTGGAGATAAAGCCAGGGATGCTCTCTGTGAGAACCCAGGATGAGCCTGGGACCAAGGAGCAGAGATGATTTCTGGGTTGGCTGTAGGATACTTCCTTGTATAGAATCATCGGGGACCTGCAATGTGGATTCATATGAAAAATAATGATAATGACTATTTTTATAGTATTCGCTTAAATGTGCCATGCCCTGAACTATGTACTTTCCATATAGTAATTCATTCAATCTGCACAATGACTCTAGGAGATAAGTGATTATTATTATCACCCTTGTTTCACCAATGGAGAAAGTGATACCCAAAGAGAAAGAACAACTTGTCCAAGATTATGCATACAGCTGGTGAGAGGCAGAGCCAGGATGAAAACCAGCAACCTAGCTCCAGAGTCTCTTCTCTTATCGACTCTATCATGTTGCCTATTTGAGAAACTTGAGGGCCCCCAATGTAGTAAATGGTAAGAAAGATTTATGGGCATGTGACCAGTGCAGTCGTTGAAGACTCTGAGCTCAGAGGGAGACCCCCTGCTTGAGGCTTAAAGCTCTGTAGTCATCACCTTGAAATTCTTAAAGATTTTATCTTTGTGTTGTGTTCTGAAAGAAGACAGATGGGACAAAGCTCTGTTGACTTGGAACCTCTTTGCCTCCCTAGGGTAGGCTTTCTATCACTGATCTCCTGGCCATGCTCAGTACCACTCTTGCCCTCCAAATGGGCAACTGCACAGACAGAGGGTGGGAGCAGACCTGCATTCTGAGTCATGGGGTGGCTCTGCACCTGTGAAAGTCTATGTACATCTTGTGATTACTCCCTGTCCCATCAACATGACATGAAATAGTAAATAAAAAATAAATAAATGAATAAATAAATAAAATTAAAAAACACCATGAAGAGTGAAGAGATGTCACCAAAGAAAAGGCTCTTTCCCTTTCTTCCCTACTTTTTGAACAAGAGGACTCACATTTTCATTTTGCGCCAGACCATAAATTAAGTACCTAGACGTGGTAGATGCCTTTTGTCGTGTTGTTTGTTGAGGCCATGCTCTCATTTTCTTTATCTTTGCTATCTTGAACATCTTTTAAATGCATTTTTCTATCTAGTCTTCAACATCCACAATCCTTTCATAGCTCCTACATATAATTTGTAGCTCAGTATGGGCACTTACAGTTTACTGAATACTGCTACATATACTGATTCACTCTGCTTCTGGAGTCTAAGAGTGCTTTGGGGGCATATCATCATCCCTCCTTTGCAGAGAAATAAGTGAGTGACTCAGGTTTTCAAATGAGTAAGTGTCTGAACTGGGGCTTGATCATAGGTGTCCTAATTACAAGAACAGTTATCTTCCCCGTTAAGTCACAGCTCATTTTTTAGAAAGCATCTTTTTGGTTACCACAGAGGAAGATTTTATGACCAAGATTGGCCATGGGATTTCCACATTGCTTCTTTAGGGTAGCTACTTATTAAGTACAAGTATTACTAACATGTTTTATTCACGTGGCACTTTGGTGCCAGTTTTGCAATGTTTTCAGCCACAAGCAAAAAAACAAGGAGCTGAAAGTGGGTAATTAGGACTGCACTGGGAGTTTTGGAAGTGGGTGGAATGTCCTTAAAATCTGAACATCTGGTTGTTATACTTAGTGAGCAATAAATGCTTAAAGCATTGCTGACACCAGTTAGGAGAAATATGTTCCAAAGCTTCAGTCTATGTGATTTTTATTTTTTAAAGGACCAACAATAAAAACAGAAAAATAATTTGAAATGTGACTAATCCACATGAATTGCCTCCCCCTTGTTAATTCTTAACTGGATTCCATACAGTCTATGGAAATGTTTGCTCAGTGAACTGGCATTCGCAATCACTGCAATATTCCCCCCACTCCCGAGATATCCCAAGATTCCTCAGTAAGTCACTTGGAAGTCTTCCAGAGCTCATGTTAAGAACAGTGTTCACATTGCTTTTGCTTTTGTGATGCTGTGTCTTGGGAACACCATTCACCTATCATCTGTAGGCACTATGAACATAACAAAAAAGCAAACATGATTAACCTGGGATGTAGTTAACCTGGGACATAGTAGGCACCACTAACATAAAAAAATAATAATTCAATGCTGAAGTGAACACAATGGGATAACAATGCTGAAGGTAAATAGTGAAGTAACTTGATTTCCAAGCTACTTTTTCCTGAATTTACTGTTTGGCTCAGAGCTCAGAGCACACACACAAGCTGTCTGGTGATGTTGATGTTGTTTCTTTACAGGGAATGTTGATATGTAAAATCCTGTGTATGGAAAAATTGCGTACAGTGGAAAGTTTGGGCTGTCACCAAGGCTCTTGAACATTTCCTTCTCATTCAGTAGAAGAAACTGAGACACTGAATTTATTTTTTTCAAAGATTTTATTTATTTATTTGACAGAGAGAACAAGAGAGTACAAGCAGGGGGAGAGGCAGGCAGAGGGAGAGGGAGAAGCAGGCTGAGCAGGGAGCCTGATGTGAGACTCGGTCCCAAGACCCTGAGATCACAACCTGAGCCCAAGGCAGATGCTTAACCAACTGAGCCACCCGGTGGGGGGCCCTGGGACAATGAATTAAAAAAAAAAAAAAGGTTTGATTTTACCCGAAAAAGAGTGCAAAACAGAAGTCTGATAAGGATAATTCTTTGGAATATATAACAAAATGCTCAGAATTTGAACCAATTGATCTATGGAGGACAGAGTTCTAAGCTAGGATCACAAAATATTATGGGGGATTAGAGACAGGAAGGTAAAAACAATTTTGGCTGGCCGTATGAGATTCTGGATAGTGGAATAGAAAAGACTACACATAGTAAAGTTGTTCTGAAACTTGCCAGTGGGCTTAGCAAGTTTGATTTTGTTTGCCGTTTTCTCTCTCTCTCTCATTTGATTATAGTTAAATGATGCTAAAGGCTTCCAGCAGGTAAATGAAGAATCAAGATTAAACCTAGTGTGAGGTTAAAGTAAGGCAGGCTGAGAAGAGAGTAATTTGGATAATTAGTTTAATACCTTTCTGTGGCTTTATGCTGAGATAAAGAACAGCTCTCCATCCATCTCTTCACCCCCCCCCCAAAAAACACACACATAGTTTCATTAAAGCTTCATGGAAAGGAATTTAACAGCATAATCTTAGAGGCAGTCATGGTAAATACAATAGAAGGGCAAAGCTCCCAGGTTGGTCAAATCCCAGTCTTTTCCTTCTGATGTCTGCCCCTAAAATGACCAGTGTCCATCCTGGCCTCCATTCCTACTGTGGGGGTTGAGCTGGGGAGGGATTTCAGCTTGTCAAGCAAAGGTAAGCTGGTTCTTGCAGTTGAAAGCTGGCTCTTCAATTCAAACTCCCAGTCAGGATTTTCTCCTCCTTCCAAAAGTCTATCTCCCCCTCCTCCTGCCCAGAAAGGGTTGTGGGTACAGGGGAGCTTCCATTCCCTATGGCTGGTTAAGACGGATTTACAGTCCCCATGTTTTTCCTGGAAATTCACTGCCTTCTGCAATGTCCCACTAGTTCCAGGTTCCTGCATTGGTGTTGGCTGTGATATGCTGGATTTGCCTGGAGATTGGGGGCACCATGCTCATCCCCACTGCTGGAGTCTAATAGCTTTTGCCTAAACCTCTTGTCCTCAGTTCCCAACTTATGGCTACTCTGAGCCCATCCCTCTAGGAGACCAGGTGTTTGCTCCCCCATGAGGGCCTATGGGGACTTCTGTGTCCACTATAGGAAATGTCCAGGCCCCTGACTCCTGGGGACTCTTTCTTTAGCCCATGTACCCAAACATATCCTTCCGCCA
>PISX010028877.1:0-20903 GCA_004024625.1 Mellivora capensis | reverse complement strand
AAATATCTTCTCCCATTCTGTCAGTTGTCTTTTGGTTTTGTTGACTGTTTCCTTTGCTGTGCAAAAGCTTTTGATCTTGATGAAATCCCAATAGTTCATTTTTGCCCTTGCTTCCATTGCCTTTGGCGATGTTCCTAGGAAGATGTTGCTGCGGCTGAGGTCAAAGAGGTTGCTGCCTGCGTTCTCCTCAAGGATTTTAATAACATATGTATTTTTTTAAAGAAACCAGCTTTTATTTTTTAAGACTGAACAAAGAAACAAGTTTTTCTTTGGATTTGGCTAAGCTAAGATGCCGGTAAGATGGCTGTTTGCAAATGGTCCAGTTTGTGTCCACAGAATAATATATATATAGGCACCCATATAAATATGTATTCACATATGTATACACATGCATGCTTTTCTTTGCTTTTCTTTCCTCTTCTTCTCTTTCCTTTCCTTTCTTTCTTTCCTTTTCTTTTCTTCCTTTTTCTTCCCCCTTCCCTTCCCCCCTTTCTCTCTTTCTTTCTCTCTTCCATCTTTGGTAACTAAGCTGGCAAACTTGAATATGTTTAGGAATTTGTAATACTTTCACAAAATGAGTTATTTTTATCTAATGAACATATGCAATGGGCAATTTAGCAAGATAGTAAAAAATCACATAAATCAAGTATTAAAATTTATTTGATCTAAAGTTCTGAAACAAAGTCATACTCATTGGTTTGAAGAGTAGTTTGCATAATCTTCTATATACATTGGATTTTTCAACTAGTTTTCCTCTGGTTTCCTCTAGACAGAGTGAGGAGAGTTCCCCATTTGAAATGCATAAGCATGGTTTTAACTCTTCAGATTTTAGTCCTCTCATAAAACAGTGTTTGTCAATATATGGGTGTGTTTTCCTCCCTGATACTTTGAGAGCCCTGATCTAATTATCTTTTACCTTAAACACCTGGAAAAAAGAACTATCAGAGATGAGATGCTACAGGTGGTAGGTCAAAATGGATCATATGTTTTACTCACTGAAAGAACCACTGAGCCTATAAGTAGGTTTTGTTCCCATGAATGAATGGTGTGTACTATATTTAAACTCCACTGTCATCACCTTGGAGTACACTGAGTTATGTGCATATCAAAACCTGGTCAGTGGTGCTCGCTTCGGCAGCACATATACTAAAACTGGAACGATACAGAGAAGATTAGCATGGCCCCTGCACAAGGATGACATGCAAATTCGTGAAGCGTTCCATATTTTTTTGCGGATAAAAATTATACCTCAAGAGTTATTTTGTAATTATTAAATCTTGTGGCCTGTTATTTATGTGAATATTTAATAGTGTCCCGTCAGTAATCTCTTCAACTCTGTGTTTCACTTAATAAAAATCTTAATGTGAGGGGGAAAAAAAAAAAAAAAAACCTGGTCAGTGGTATAGACACAGTAATATGAATAAATTAAATGAGAGTTCAGTTTCAAGTCAATGAAGATGTAGTGACAGAACAGGTTTTTTTTTTGTTTGTTTTTTGGT
Organism: Mellivora capensis; assembly: GCA_004024625.1. Lineage (NCBI taxonomy): Eukaryota > Metazoa > Chordata > Mammalia > Carnivora > Mustelidae > Mellivora > Mellivora capensis. Next base: position 19,404 of record PISX010028877.1, on the reverse strand, counting down.
GTTGTTTTTTTTTAAGATGTTATTTATTTATTTGACAGAGAGAGAGAGATGCAGTGAGAGAGGGAACACAAGCAGGGGGAGTGGGAGAGGGAGAAGCAGGCTTCCTGCCCAGCAGGAAGATCCCAGAACCCTGGGATCATGATCTGAGCTGAAGGCAGAAGCCCAACGAGTAAGCCACCCAGGCACCCCAGTTCTTATAAATCCCTACTTACCGTGATAAATAGAAATCATTCCTTTATACTTTTAAGTCATGATCATATTATGCTAAATTTAAATGCTATTACTAATTGTCCATTGTTACAATAATATGTTATAGGACATAAGTGAAAAAAAAATTCTGCCTCTCAGTCTAAAAAGCCCCAAAGAAATGAGATAGTAAAACAATAACAGTTATTTGAAACCCTAAAAAAAAATGGTCTCAATCATCAGGAAAGCATACTTGAATCATTACACATATGGTATATTTTCTTATGTTCTTTAATTGATCAGGAAAATGGGTTCTTTCTTCTCTAATGAAGCTTGCTATAGTCCAAATGTGTTGTTTGCCTACACAGAGCCATCCTCTCTCTTCTGTAAATAGATGATCTCAATTACTTGTTAGAGATCCCAGTCTCTTCATTTGGCTATCATTTTCATGGGCCACTTATATGAGGTGCTGATTATAATACTAGCATAATATGGGTAGAAAGTGACCCAAATTAGGTCAATCAAAATCCCCCCCAGGAATTTGGATCCCAAGTACAATGAACTTAGAGAAAAGTTTATTCATTCTGTGACAGTGGGAAACTGATGATTCTTTTAATTTGTTTTAAATCCTTTGATCCTAGGACTTATGCTATTTGTTCCTCTCTTTAAACTTGGTGGTTCTACTCTTTTATCCATTCCATGATCTGTCCCATATATGAAGACAAACAAACATATTGTTTTTTAATTCTCAAGTTACCCACTGATGGTTTCTATTGCTTGTAACCATTTAAACCTGACACAAAGACTGATAGCAAAGCTCATAGGGGATAAGCAAGTGCTAAAAGCACTGTGTTATAATTCAAAATTTTTACTAGCACAGGAAGAAGCAAATAGTATATTATGGAGGAAATAAAGGAGGGAGAGCTAGCTCATGTTTGCTTAAAAATAAGTTTCTAAAAAATGAAACAAGATGGGATCAGGAGGGAGACAAACCATAAGAGAATCTTAATCTTAGGAAACAAACTGAGGGTTGCTGGGGGATTGGGGGTTGGGATAGGGTGTTTGGGTTATGGACATTGGTGAGGGCATGTGCTATGATGAGTGCTGTGAAATGTGTAGGCCTAATGATTCACAGACCTGTACTCCTGGGAAAAATAATACACTATATGTTAATAAAAAAGAATTTAAAAAATAAGTTTCTATGGATGAAGTGAAAGAATGGGTGGAATTTTCAGAAAAGACAGGGTTAGAGCCTAAGGAGGAAGGAGCAATACCAAAAAAGGGATCAAGGAAAGACAAGTTCATGATGTAAGCAAGCATTAGCAATGACCTCTGTTCACACATCTATTCTGGGGAACATGGAAGTGGGAAAAAAAATATTGGGAACGTTTCTGTCCACTTTTAAAATAAATGTTTATTGTGGTTCTGTGATATAATGGTAAGTAAGACAGACATGTACCTGACCTCCAGTAAACTTACTTTTCCATGGAGGAGAGACAGTAGCTAACAAAAACATTCTCCAACAAACAAATAAAATACTTTGAAATGCAGTAACTTTTGTGCAGGAAACAGAGATCTAAAAAAGAGACCAATGGCATGGATTGGGAGATAGTATGGAGGGCACACTGAAGGGAGACAGTAATATTTTAGATAAAAATCAAATGATGGGAAAATGAGAAGAATGGGGCATTCCAGCCAAGTGAACAGAACATATAAATACCTTAGGGAGAGAAGACTTTGACTTGTTTTCAGAACTGATTGGTGATGACTCCAGCCAGGTAAACAAAGGAAAATGTAGGATAAGACAATGTTGGAGAAACAGGCACTGACCAGACCACATAGGTTTTATGCCTTAGAAAGGGGCTTGGAATATATTTCGAATTTATGAGTAAGTTCTTTACATTTTATAAATATCAACTTAGTGGTTATAGGGAAGGGCAATTAGTCTTGAATGAAGAGTAAGATTTATGTGATGAATAAATGTGAGGAATCGAGAAGAGCGTATCACAGCAGACATAATGGGAGATTTAAATGCGAGTGTGATGTAGTTTTTCTTTTTAATTCAGTGCATGATTTGGAACTATCGGTAGTATTTATTATAGTAAACACTACCATCCATAATGATATCATTCATATTACATATTTCTACTACTAATCTACTATAGTGTTTGTACTTCCTACTAGTAATCAGCACTTAATTATATACTGACCAATACAGTATGGTTCACATTATATTTTGTTTCCCATCTTGAGTGCAGTGTCCATGCCATATATTTCTGCATCTCTCACATTACCACATTACCTGGCTTATTACTGATACAAATATGAATTAGTAATAATAGTAAATATATATTTAATGCTTACTATATTCTAGGCATTGTGCTAATGCCTTCACATGTATAATTTCATTAATCCTCATTCTAAATTTATGAAGAAGGCCCAGTTATTATTTTACAGATAAGAAAAAAATTGCCATGACTAATTCTCTTGTGCACTTGCTACTAATTAATTAATTGACTTACAATGTTTTAGAGATTTGAAAAAATAAAAGTATCAGGTCAGATAGCTCAAAATATTTTGAAAGGATAGGGGTGAATGACAGTTTCATGATATACCATTTCTTGGTTCCATTGGGAATCAATCACAAATCTGTTCATTGTGATAGAATCCCACATATCTTCTCCATATATATTTGCTAGCTATTCTTCTCAATGTGTGTCATTTAAATGTAAGAGTTTATTTAATACAGATTATATGACACTGTCTCATTTACCCTTTCTTTCATTTAATTAAGCCAAACCATTCTCCCACCACTAAATCTAAAAAATGAATACAGATTCTACAGTAGATACGGCTGGCTCATTTTGTCTAGATCCTAAGCATTTCTAACATCTAAATATATATGCAGAAATACCCATCAAATGATGATTGTGACACAGATTATGATTGTGGCCCAATTATCTCAACAGACAGAGGTGCCATAAAGTTTAAAAGAGAAAGGAGACAGTGATATGAAGGGGAAAAAATAACAAACAGAACACTAATGGGAATAAGAAGAAAACATAAAGACTGTCAAAGAAAATTACAGTTGGTCTCACTACAGGAGGACACAAAAAGGAAAACAAAAATAAAAATAATTTAGATTCTATCCTGAGGCATACAAATATAAAAACAATGGAGGAATTTTAATTGGGCAAAAATGCTCTAAATGTTTGCTTAAAACTATTTCTCTCCTTAAAACACAACTACAGTGATGACATACTTGACATTTGCTCACAATCCATTTTCCTCATCCAAAGTTTAAATTTTGTAAACAGGCAATTCCAGTTTCTATTTTGGTTCACATTCTAAATGCAAATAATTATGTCTCACACCCCCTTAGGAAGAGAGCATTTAAATAATAAGTGGAAGATGGTATTAAAACAAATATCAACACACCAATCTGTACAGAAAATCAGATGAGACAAGATGTTTGGCAAAAGGAATAGTAAGATAAGATGGAGAAATGGGGAGATAAGGTGGAGTAGGAGGCAGAGGAGAGGAAGAACCTTGCCACCAAACTTGTGTGTGTGTGTGTGCGCGCGCGCGCACACACACACACACACACACACACAACCTTAGACCCTGATTACTTTTACAATTTCAAGCATTTAGATTTGCCCAGTTCTTCCAGGAATAATTCATTTTCTGACCATGTTTAATATCTATTCCACCCCCTCTGCTCCCTTCCCCCACTCCTAATTTGGTGAAGATTTGTTGGTTTACAGAAAATTGTGTCATTCAGAAATATTAGGATCACAACATGCTGATTAATAACTGTGTTGAAAAGCTAAATTTTGGTGATAGAACACATAAATCTTTCTTATATGAGATGTCGGTTCTGCAGGCTGTAGGGTTGATAGAGTTTAGATCTTAGGTTTAGCTGAATTTCTTTAGGAGCTCTGGCAAAATAGGACCACAGAGAAAATGCCATTAAAGGAATTCACATTTTCTTAATGGAGAGGCAGAAACTTGGTTTAGGAAAACTTCAAATCCTCATTGGCTATTTGGGTAAAGTAAGAAAAGTGTCATAATAACATGTGAATGAAAATGCTTTTAAAATGTTATTTAAATGCAATCCTCAATTCTTCTGAAATTTAGAGAATTAGTCACTTGTTGCCTCATTTAGTACTCAAAATTCAATTTAGCCTAAAGCATTTTAATAAATATAAAAGACCTTAGAAATAAATGAAAATAACATTTTGTAAACATCATATGGCTTCATAATTTGGGGCCAATTTACATATAATACATTTTTTTCTCATATGTGTTACAAAATAGTCTCCTTATTTTTAACCATTTGTTTCTCCTTAGTCATACATTTTCTTACCACAGAAGTAGTTTTTAAGGGAACACCTATCAAAATATCATAGGATACTACTGTTCAACAAGCATAATTTAGGAAATGCTAATTTAAGTTGTTTTTTTTTTTTTTCCTTCCCTGAATAAAACACTAACACTAACTCAACACTAGCCTTGACCAGCTTGGTCAAGGAAGCAGTGCATAAAAGACATGCAGAAATTAATCTAGAAATTGAAGATGAAATGCAAAGGAATACTGTGCAAAATGAATCACAAAATTAAAGTCCTCAGAGCATTGTGGAACTTTCTGATAATCAGCCACTCTTTACACACTGGACTGAATTGTGTGGTTCTATCTCAAACCTTGCACATCTTCTCTATTCCTAATATTGTCTTAATAACTTACAATGAAGTCAGAAAATGTTGTGCTAATAGCAAAGACTCTGGAACATGACTGTCAGTTCTAAATCCTTTTTGCCTCTTACTAGCTTTTGGACCTCTGGCAAGTAATTAACCTCCCTATATTCCTTTTTTTTTTCTTAATCTGTAAAATGAAAATAATACTAATACCTACCTGATAAAGTTATGTTGTTTAGTATTTATAAAAGGTGTGGAAACAAGACTGGGACACAGTAATGCTATATATCATAAATATATGAAATTTAAAAATGCATTAAGTCAGTAAGTATCAATTAGGAACCAACACTAGTCCAAGTCATGTTATACATGATGAACAAGATAGAATAGGTCAAATCTTTGAATTATTCAGCTTACATTGTAGAGAAACTAATAGAAATAAGTGTGTCAACAAATAAGTAAGAGATTTTTGAATGGAGTTAAGTACTATGAAGAAATGAGTGTTGGGTGATAGTGACAGAGGAGGAGTTCTGATTTGGGAAGGCTTTCTTGGGACCTGGTATCTGAGGAGAGAAGGTAATACAGGCATAAGAAACAGGGACTCTCAAAACTTCGCAACAAGAATTACAGTTTTGTTCCTGAGACAAGGGGTAAGGAGCATAGAGAGGGAAAGAGAAAAGCAGTATTATAATGCCAGAGAAACAGGCAGTGTTATCTGGGTTAGCCAGGGATTGGCTTTTGGGTTTTAAGTGGAATGGAAAACCACTATAAGATTTAAAACTGAGGATCAAGTTGATCTTGTCTGCTAACAAACTCCTTTATTTCTGAATTGTAATTAAAACTCAGTGCCCAGGGGCTGCTGGGTGGGTCAGCTGGTTAAGTGGTTAAGCCTCCGCTTTCAGCTCTGCTCAGGTCATAATCTCAAGGTCCTGGGATCAAGCCCTGCATTGGGCTCTTCACTGGTCTTCGAATCTCCTTTTCCCTCTCCCTCTGTGATCTCTTTCACTTTTGCTTCCAAATAAATAAATAAAATCTTAAAAAAAAAAAAAACAGAAACAAAAACAAAAGCAGTGCCCATTGGTCTGACTTACTTTTTACTTTGGCATGGTGCTTTTGACCCTAAATTGTGCCTTGTTGATTGAGTCAATAAATGCAGAAGACACTTGCTGGATGGTGTATGTATATCTGTCACTGAGATATTTTATTTCCAAATTGCTTGGCAGCCACATTCACCTAACTGTGTATAAATCCAATTATACTTTTTCTCTCACTGTATCCCACTCATCCAAATTTGGGGCAATAATTCATCTTTAGTTTCTTGCCATAAGCCCTGGACAGGATCAGCTATATGCAAAAGCTATAGACTTTTTGCTAGCTATAGGCAGCTAACTATATTTATATAATGTGGAAGGCACTAAATGCCTCTTATAGGTTAAAGGCCTTCTTTATCACTGGTCTATGGTGATACTTAAAATTTCTCTGTCATTCTGTAAACATTTGGTTCTTGCTTACTTAGATGTCTTTAAAGTTTTGGGCATAGTTTGTTGGTTGGTTGTTATTAATTATAATATTCAAATATGTAATTTTAATTCATGCCAATTCTGTTTCTCCAGTAAAATCAGGTAGTAAAAACCACATTTTGATGAAAAATCCCTATTTTATAGATTCATTTGGTCACTAAGCTGGGACTATATTAAACTTCTAAACATAAGTAAAACCAAGTTTTAGTCAAAATGGATTGAGGTTATTTAGCATTTTTAAATTGCAGTAACTATGATGTTATCAGAATTTTTCATCCAAATCCATGTCAGCAAATTCAATAATTATTATTATTTTCTCTTCTTTGTGAATGAGTTCGTCCTTGATCATTTAAGATCTTTTGCACTTAACTACCCATTTTGGAAAAGCTATGTTGGTTAAACATTAATATTATTTTTTGGTATGTTCCAATTGTAACAAGAAATTAGATTTGATTTTGACATCCAGGTGCCTCCCTGCTTAAACGAATAAACTGAATAACTGAACTCATGTTTTAGCCTAGACTCATGCTTTAGCCTTTAGAAGTCTGTGATTTGTTACAGTCTCATGACTTTTAATACCTTGATCTCATTTTTATTCTTTTCAGCTTTTGTGATAAAAATCCTCATTTCTTTAAACTCAAACCGTAGCATTATGTGTATGTATAGTGTTAGTTTCCCTGAGTCTATATTAAATTAAATATTGACTTTGTGATCTCTATATAATTTATTATTTACTGTTCTCAATCTGTGGAATTTATTAAAAATTTGATAAGAATACCTGGTGATGAAATCCCCACAGATGTCAAATTGGATGACCCAACCAAGCCAATTACAAAATTGACAAATCTATGATTACTTCAATAAAAATGACACAATTTGATTTTACCAGGGACTGATACTTTTAAAGGACACTTTCAGACATTTTCTTTGAAGGAATAATGTTCTTCAATTTTAGAAAACTACATTTTTTTTTTTTTACCTCTCAGAAAAAATTGCTTTCTTGTGAGGCTTGTTAGCCTTTCTGTTCTTCCTGCCTTTTTCTAGATGTTGATTTCTCATTCTTCGGCACTTTAGAAAATGTTGGGAGAGAATTTCAAGTATTTAAAAAAATATATTTTTAGCAGATTTACCTTTTGTGCAAAGTGTCAGACAGTTCAAGGGGGCACCCTGAGCTTTCTCACATCTTTTGTCAGCAGAACAGAATTTCATTCCTAAAGAACAGTTGTTCACATTACAAAAATAAGTTTCCTACGTAGCTGCCCTTGCTGATAGCCTCTAGAGAAAGGATAAAAAAATAAATGATCCTATAGACTGATTAACCTACTCTCTTTCCCATCACCAAATCTAGGGCTCTCAGTGAGGTGGTAATGAAGGGTTTTGCAGGGGGAAATGCTTTGCAGTTTTCTAAACAGCTTTTTGAACTTCTATAGTACAACTGTTTTCTAATTCAGCTTCTGTGGGCAGAGGTCATATAAGTAAGGAACAAAATGTCAAGTGAAACAAAGTAGTCTTGAGGATAATGTTAAAAATATCTGCTAGCTTTCTTTCATACCCATAATGTTAAGCATATCAATAGCCTTAGTTAAAAGAAAGGGGAAAAAACTTGCTACTTTCAATTCTACACAATTATCAAACAAAAAACTCTTTCCTTTATGGCTCAATCCATCTATCTGTTCACACATATATGGTTAGCACAGTTTCTCAAGCCCACCTGCACTTGGGGAGCTTCTAAAACTTACCACTGCTGGAGCTCCAGCCCCAGAGAATCCGCTTTGATTGTCCCTCAAATATGAGCAGGTCCTGGCATGTGTTAGTGCTTCCCCTGATGACTCTAATGTGTGGTCAGGACTGAGAAACACTGGGATAGACGGACACCTCTCTTCAAATGTATGCTTGAAAATATTTAAAAGGGAAATTATGACGAAGAATTATTCTTTTGATGAAAATGAGGCTCCTCTGAGGATGGTTGGCTGCTGTGTTTCACTGGCATTTATCTATTCTAGAAATGTTATTACTCACCATGTTTTTATTATTTGTCTAAGTATCATTATTTTTTAAGATTTTATTTATTTATTTGAGAGAGAGAGCATGAGCACAAGCAGGGGGAGAGGCAGGGGAGAGAAAAAGAGAGAAGCAGACCCTCCGCTGAGCAGGGAGCCCCAGACAGGGCTCCATTGAAAGCCCCTGGGATCATGACCTGAGCGGAAGGCAGATGCTTAACCGATTGAACCACCCAGGTGCCCTAGTCTAAGTATCATTATTAGTAGTAGTATTACAGATTCTGTAATCCATCTTTCGATTAATCAGTAAATCAAAACATATATTTAGATCCATTGCTCTGTGATAAATCTCAAACAACAGCAGCAAAATTAAACTTGATCCTTGATCTCAGGGTACTTACCCAGGTTGCCCATGCTGCTCTGAAGACAAAAAGGCTGAGGAGGCATATAGATGGTAAGGAGAAAAGGACTGGGTTTACACAATGTTGCATTTATAATATTGAAGTTTAGAAGAGAGAAGTGCTTAGGAAAGTCATAGATGGTGGGTGACATTTGTTAAATACTGCACTCTATCACTAAAAATACTGTAGTCTTACTCTTTTGATATTGGACAACTTTATGTCCCAATTGTTCCTGCTCTCCAATTCATTTAACACACAACAATCAGAAACCTGGGATAGCAGAGCATGTGTTAGGTAGTATGCTTTTTACAGTAGAAAAGGAGTTGTCTGCAGTGAGGTATCGCTGTATGAATAGACTGGCTGGGAGGTATAGTTACATCTCTGTTACAGACACACATTAATAATAATAATATGTGGTGAATCTTTGAAGAGCAATGCCTATATGTTTCAAAATTTTATTATAGTATAGTGATTAAAAACATGGATTCTGAAATCAGACTCCCTAAACTCTAGGATGTCCTATTTGGCTGTCCTCAGACTAATAATTGAATTGTTAAGCCTTGGTTATCTCTATCCTTAAAATGAGGATAACAGTACATATTTCATGGGGTGTCTGGCTGGCTCAGTCAGTAGAGAATGCAACTCTTGATCTCAGGGTCATGAGTTCAAGCCCTACACTGGTCATGGAGCCTACTTAAAAAAAAAAAAAAGCACGTATTTCAGATGGTGTTTGTAAAATTACTATCAGAATGCATATCAAGTGCTTTACAGTATACCCGGGACATGTCAGTCCTCAAGAAAATGCTATTGTATAGTTATTATTTTTTGCAGTTATATTATTATTATTTATTACTAGAAGTCATGTAAATATGCCTCACTGTGCATCCTGAGGTAACAGAAGATCTAGTAACAAAATAAACTGAGTTGTGTAAAGTTTCATTAACAGAATCGTAGTTTAAAAAGCTATAATGGTAGAAAATCATGCTCAACCTAAAACAATGTTGAAGATGCATAAATGATAAAATGTCCTTCATGAAAATGGGAACACTAGGAATTCTCACCACCTACTAATGTAAAATTACAGTATCAACTTTGGCAATGTTGGAAAAATGTGGGTGGTAGTCAGACTGCTCAAAAAATTGAGATGCTAATTTTAGCTTTTCTATGTTGTTGTTTAGTAATTAAGAGTAATTCAGTAAGCAAGTACTTGCGAGGAATATTTAGACATTACACTATCAGAAGTTTATGGAGATTTTATAAATAATATCATGTAGTTCCTATGAAAATACTAGATCCAGTAGAGGACAATTCAAGGTCTCTTAAAAGGAGTATTTATTATTAAATCTAATACATGATTTCCTAGGTCAATTTTAACTTTTTAAAAGATCAAGAGTAAAATCAAGGGGGAAAAAAGTCTTATTCAATCAACTTCATATCAGGAACACTCTCAAAACCCTACCAAAACATGTTCTTTTAAACAGCTTTTTTTGGTTTGTTTGTTTTAAGTAGGCTCCAGACCTAGTGTGAAGACAAATACGGGGCTTGAACTCATGACCCTCAGAGTGAGACCTGAGCTGAGATTAAGCATCAGATAATTAATCCTGATTGAGCTGCCCAAGGACCCCTTTTATAAATTGTCTTGAGATGAATGGACTATTTCTGATGTCCAGAGTATCTGTGTTTAACTACTGAGCTATGATTATACCATACTAGGGGATACTGAGACACACTTAGATTGAGTGATGTCACTGATAAAAGGCACAGAGAAAGCCCACTACTGTTGATGAGAAGGCAATGAACTTGAATATGAACAGATGTTCACAGATTAGCTTAAGATCTTAGACTCCTTTGAAATATGTGACATGGTACTAGTTTCAAGTGTGAAAATTAGAGACCAGAGTGGGAGGTTGCAAAATGGGTTTGTTTGACTGATTAGGAATATCTGTACAGATATTTAAGGGGAGTAGATGGAGGGCTGTTTGAAAAGAGAAGATAAAAGATGAAAATAAGATTGGCATCACACCATATAGAGATTTTCAGTGTGGCTGTAGAACCTGTGCCATAGAAAGTCCTTGGATAAAGAAGTCCATGATTTGAGTCTGAGTCCTCAGGTACATTATCTATAAAACTGAAATATCTGGGCAAATCACAGGGTAGGTGTGTAATAAGCAACTGGTGAATGAAAAATAATTAATGAATGAAGAAGGAAGTTTCAAAAAAAGGCATCATGTAAAGAAGACCAGAACAGGAAAGATTCAAAATGATCTAAAGGAGGTAGAAAAAGGATACTCTAAATAAATAAGGAAAAATAGATGCACAAAAAAAATTTCATACAAATGTTTAGAAACAGTAACCTTTATTCCATATCCAGGTGGTAGGTTTCACCAGATGGCTTCCTTGATTGTGTCAAATAATTCTACACTAGCATTTTATTAAAAGTGTATTTTTAAAAAGCTTGAAATGTAGTGTTTATGATTTACCTAAATAGATCTTTACCAGCCAGAACTGACTTTTGAAGAATAGAAAATATGATATAAAAACTTTACTTATTTAGGGATAACATTTAACTTAGGCTTTTATAGTGATCCAGATGAAACAAACAGGGGGGCACAGTATATGAATTTTCATTATGTTTGGATACACTACTTATAAAGTTTTCTTCCTGGTAAATTCATTGCAGTGTCACATCTATCAATAGCAGGCCTCCAACATTAATGCCCTCAACAATAAAACAGTGATTGCAATTTCACAACTGCTTATAAAGAGCTTACAAGCTTTTTTTTTTGGTAATGAGTTGCACAGATGGTCCATGACTCTCAACATGTGCAGTGTGTGTCTCTGTGTGTGTTTTCCAGGAACCAGGATAAGAATTAAGAGGTTCCCATCCCTAATGTCTGTGTTTTGTTCACCACTTTAAAATGGAGAAGAAAACCCATTATATAAAGATATAAGTAGGAAAATTCTGAGAGGAAAAGTGAAAGTGTCTGATGTTATAAATACCCAATTATTGAGTTGTTCAAACTAAGGATATTTTATTTTTTTTAAAGATTGCTTGATTGATTGATTGACTGATTATAGAGAGGATGAGTGGGGAGGGGTAGGTGGAGATAGAGGCAGAGAAAGAATCCACAGGTAGACTCCCCACTGATCACAGAGCCCAACTCAGGGCTCCATCCCAGGACCTGAGCCAAAACCTAGAGTAGATCACTTAACTGACTGAGCCACTCAAGGTCCCCCAAATGCAGATATTTAAAGGAGGAGGTTAATTTGATATTTGATGTTTCTACATAATTCTATGTTACTTCTCATTCTGTGATAAAAGAAAAATTTTAATTCACTTAAATCCACAAAATGAAAAATTCATTTTACTTCAGCTGATTCATCTCCTTCAATGGAAACATTTTTATTATAACGTGCTTTTGTTGGGATCAAAGTGGATTCTAAAGAGGGTCATTTAATTCTACAGAGAATTGTGATACTGGTGATGAATTCTCAGAATATGCAATCAAAAATTGCCATAACACAGTTAAGATAAAATAATCTGTATTTTTTTTGAAATCTTATACTGCATAGGAGGAATCCAAGTTGCAAATAGTTAATGCTCCAAAATTTCACAAGAAAATAGATTATTAGGAATTAGAACAAAAATTTATCTACTGAAATATGTAATAAACAATGTTAGATTGCCAGGTACATTCCCCAAATTAAATTTAACCTACAATATTATTGATATACCATATGATTTTGTGAGGAAAATACAACTTAATACTGTTGTTACTCTAGACACAGACATTTTAAAAATAGAAATTTGCTTATTCTTTTTGATCTTGGGCACTTGAGTTTCAGTTAGATAAATAATAAGTGTCTGAGATTCCTGTGGTAACTGTAAAGAAAAATTGAGCGACCTTCTCTAAATGCCTACTATGTGTCAAAAATACTGTGCTAGATGATTTTACATATGCTACCTAAATTAGGTTTCAGATTAACTTCAAGAACTACACATTTTAACTTATTATAAAGATGAGAAAATCAGGTATGTTTAAGTAATTTCCTTAAGCCTCATAGATCATAAGTGGTACATATAGAATTTTAAATCAGGTTTTTCCATTGTTTATTTTCTGGACTTTGAGATTTTCAGACTTAGTGTTTTAGGATTCTGGATATTTATAAAGACTAACTTGATTTCAAAACATAACTTTCTTTTTCCTTGGCAGTGGATCAGAAACCCTCTCAGAGGACAATAAGGAAGGAGCACAGTGTCCTAGACTATCGAAGAAGATCATCTAGCATCACGTTTATCATCATCTTTGTCATACTTTCACTACCAAGGACATACTATATGTGATACACTGTACAATGCCCTTTACACATATTGTCTTATTTGATCCTATGAATAATTCTATAAATTAGATTCAGCTATTATCCCTATTTTACAGATAAAGAAACTAAGACCCTTAGTGGTTTAGGAACTGTTATTCCCTTATCCAGACAGGCTGACTTCAGAACCCATTTTCTTAACTACTATGTTAAAATGCCATTACACCAACATCCATATGGATGTACCATTTATTTATTTTTAGTTCTATTTCTTGTATCCCTCATTAGTATTTAAAAACTTCCACCCTAGATCTAATAGCAGAAGTTTTCCATTTGGGTAAGTCATTTGGATTTACTCTCTTCTGTTATTATACCTCATGCTTGGGATTTTCTTCCTAGGGAGCAAGTTTGATTATAATCTCATCTAAACTTTCATGATGGGTTTCAGGTAGTACACATTTCTTTACTGGAAGTTCCTTCTGGGTATTTTCAATCAGATAACTGATAGGACCACCTAATCAAAACCAGTCATATTTTGGCTCAGGAATGAAAATAAAAAAGAAGGGGAGGGGGGAAAGAACAAGAAAAGGGAAGCATTCTGAGGCAAGTACTTTGAATATAAAGTTACAAATCTGAGTTCAAGTTCTGATTTTATGACATTGTCAAAGCTGGTATTCCTATACTTTAGTTTTCTCATTAAAAAAAAAGAAAAGAAAAAGAAAAAAATAAAGAAGGTAAGGTAATACTGTATTTTATTGATCCTAAAATTCACTTTTTGTCCTCATGCTTCAGCATCTATACATAAGAACATATCTTATAATCTTATAATCAGTGGCAGTTTAATTAACAATATATTTAATTTCTCAATGGCACTAAAAATAATGTATCTTAGTACAGACAGTGACTTAGATTTGACAAAATATCAATGCATTCTTTACCGATGATTATACTCATTTTTTTGATGCCCCAATATCTAATTCTTCTCAGATAATTTAGGTTAAGCAAATGATTGTACTTCCATTCCCTTGACAAAGGTAACTGGGGAATTTCAGGGGAAGCTTTCTGTCCTACAAAGAAAGACACATGGAAACATCTTTCTGAATATTGTCATGTGACTTTTAGAATGGCTACGGCCATCTTCTTTCAAGCTTGAAATTTAAAATATCAGCAAAAAAGAATGGAACCAAAAGAGATACGAGAAGTAGAGGGAAGAGCCATGATTCATCATGTACAGAGCACTGTTCTTGTTATATATGATGATACATTTTCTTCTTACTAACAAAATATAGATCATGAATAATCAATGTTGTGTGTTGGCAAAAGGGGCTCAGTGTTATACTACTGAAGATAAGCTGAGTATCAATAAAGTTCCATTTTGAGCCATTTTCTTTTGAACACTTATCAATAAATAGAAAACATGTAAAATTATACTTATATTTTTATGTTTATTACATCTGCACTAGAAACAAAATTAGAAAACTAGGTGACAAGGCCAAATTTTTAAATGATTCTGGAATTATATCAGATAAAAACCATAACTCTAGAGTTAGACTGCTTGAGTTTGTAACTTGCCCTCAACTCTGCCAGCCTCAGTTTTATCATCTATATCAAGGGATAATACTGATACTTCTCAAGATGATTCTTATGAGAATACAGCAAGTTAAAACATGTGACACTGAATTTCAAGTTAAACTATAAAACTGTAGTACTCAAACCCATGTGGTACTGGCACAATTATAGACACAGAAATCAATGTTAACAGAACATAGAGTCCAGAAATAAACCCATACTTATATGATCAATTACCCTATGACAAAGATGCAAGAATATACAATGGAGAAAAGAGTCTCTTCAATAAATGGTGCTGGGAAAACTAGACAGCTACAGGCAAAAGGATAAAACTGAACCACTTTCTAACACCATACCCCAAAATAAACTAAACATGTATTAAAGATTTAATATGAGACCTGAAACCATAGTAACCCTAGAAGAAAACAGAGACAGTAATTTCTCTGACATCAGCCATAGCAACATTTTTCTAGATATGTCTCCTCAGTCAGGGGAAACAAAAGCAAAAATGAACTATTGAGACTACATTGAAAGCCTTTGTACACCAAAGGAAACTATCAATTAAACAAAAAGGGACCCTACTGAATGTGAGAAAATATTTGCAAATGAAATCTGCAATAAGCGGTTAATATCCAAAATATATAAAGAACTTAATTCAACCACACACACACACACCTGGTTAAAAAGTGGCCCAGAAGGGGTGTCTGGATGGCTCAGTCAGTTAAGCAACTGACTCTTGGTTTCAGGTCAGATCATGATCTCATGGGTTATGGGATCCAGCCCCACACTGGGCTCTGAGCTCAGTGGGGAGTTGGCTTGGACAGTCTCTTCCTCTGTCCCCCGACTCGTGTGCTCGTGCCCTCTTTCTTTCTAAAATAAATTAATAAATCTTAAAAAAATAAAAATAAAAATTGGGCAGAAAATCTAAATAGATATCTTTCCAAATAAGATATATAGATAGCCAATGCACAAGAAAAGATATCCAATATCAAAATTCATCAGAGAAATGTAAATCAAAACCACAATGAGATATCACCTTACACCTGTCAAATGGCTAGAATCAAATAGATAAGAAATATACAAGTGTTGGCCAGGGTGTGGAAATAAAGGAATCCACATGCAATGTTGGTAGGAATGTAAACTGAAGCACCCACTATGGAAAACAGTATGGAGGTTCTTAAAAAATTAGAAATAGAAATAGAAATACCATATGAGCTAGTAATTACACAACTGGGTATTTAACCAAGGAAAATGAAAACATTAATTGAAAAGATATATGCACCCCTATGTTTATTGCAGCATTATTTACAATAGCCAAATTATGGAAGTAACTCAAGTGTCCATCGATAGATGGAGAAAAAAGATATGGCATACATAATGGAATATTACTTAACCATAACAAAAAAAATGAGATCTTATCCTTTCTGACAACATGGATGGACCTAAAGGGTATTATGTTAAGTGAAATAAGTCAAAGACAGAGAAAGAAAATACCATATGATTTCACTTACATGTAGAATTTAAAAAAAACAACAAAAAACAAATCAACAAACAAACAAGTAAAAAGTAGAAACAGACCCATAAATACAGAGAAAAAACTGATGGTTGCCGAAGGGGATGAGCAAAAGAATAAAGGCAAGTGGGAGATATCGGTTTCCAGTTATGAAATGAATACATTATGGGGATAAAAGGTACAGTATGGGGAATATAGTCAACAGTATTATAGCAGCACTGTATAATGACAGATGGTAGCTACACCTATGGTGAGCATAGTATAATGTATAGACTTGTCAAATCACTATGCTGTACACATGGAATTAATGTTACATTGAGTGTCAACTATACTTCAAAAAAAAGAGAGAGAGAGAGAGAGAGACATATGACACCAGGAGCAAAGTACCTGCCTCATATTAAGCACTAATAAATGCTCACTATTATTACTATTAAGCCGAAGATATCATAATTTTTAATTTTTTCTTCTATAGTATTTATGATTACTTCAATATTTGTCATGTGGACAATCTAATACACTGAAGAAGGGAAAAGTTTTAGGTTTAGTTGGTAGCAATAAAGTATGTTGTTAATGAGTTCAAAGGAGATATTGGGAGAAATAGAAATATAGAATATATGTATTCCTGCAACCAAGGATAAGATGAACCAAAGAATACATTGGGAGTTTTATTAAATAAAGAAGAGGGTCTTTATGATACTGGATTGCATAGATGCCACCACTTATATTTCAGTTATGGATGTCCTCTCTGTCTTTTAATGATATTATAAAATGATAAGCTGTATGCAAATGAATTAGAGAGTAATTAAATGCTGAACAAAATGAGATCTAGCTCATTCCATCTTAGGAGCAGACCTGGGGGTGGTTCAGGAAGGGTGTGCACATGGGACAAAGGATTGGTTACTATAGAATGAACATGGCTTTTAAATATAGTTGACCTGTGAGTGCCTGGGTGGTACAGCTGGTTAAGTGCAAGACTCTTGGATTCTGCTCAGGTCATGATCTCAAAAATCATGTAGAGTCTGCTTCAGGCACTCTCTCCTCCTATCCCTCAGCCCTGAGTGCTCTCTCTCTTTCTCTTGCTCTAAAATAAATAAATAAATCTTTAAAAATATAGTTGACCTGTGAACATCATAAGATTAAATTATGCATGTCTATTTATATACAGAATTTTTCAAATAAATGCAGTATAAAAATGCATTTTCTCTTTCTTATTGCTTTGTTAATAACGTTTTTTTCTTTAGCTTAGTTTATCGTAAGAACATTGTATGTAATACACATACAAAACAAGGCTCCTGGTCAACACTAGGCCAGAAGTTTTCGGAGAGTTAAAAGTTGCAAGCAGATTTTTGACCATGTGAAGATTTGTTACCACTAACCCAAGAGTTCTCCAATGCTCAACTATAATAGGAATTATAATGAGTTTGCTTGTTCAAAAGTTTATTAGGTCTTACAGAATTCTTGTCTCACCTGCACATGTGGTTAAATGTAAGTAAACTACTCATGGATATCTTCTTTAATTGGTAATACCTTTATAATATTGGTCCTGCATGGAAGTAACCCCAACAATGAGATTAGATAGAACCCATTCTGATGATGTGGTGGCTTTTGATAATTTGGTTGCATTCTAATTTATAGTACCCTATTGTGGGGAATATTCTGCCTGCCCCTGCTAGCATCAAGTAGGACTAAACCTATTTTTAAAAGAGAATCAGTGGAAAGGATAGTATGAAATTATTTAAAATGGCACTAACCCTAACCCTAACCCTAACCTCAGGCAGAATTAACTGACCACACAATTACCACTGTGAGAGATTGATTTTAAATCACATACAAAAACCTTCCTCAATAGATGTTTCCAGTACATATTTAGCCTTTTATCCTCTTTATATGACCGGTTTTGTTTTCAGTTGAAGGTGCCATTTTTGGGGTGAACTGGAGATAATCGAGAGGAAAATAATATGTGACAAAGCATGAAAACTATTTCATAAGAAGAAAATTGGGGAAATCTGTGATTGTTGAGATCTGAATAATATAGTTTGGGGTCAAAATAGAGATGATCAATATGTTTGAAACTACTCACAAATCTTAAAGCTATATTTTATTACTATCAAAGATAGAAATAAATAATTACAAGTCAAAGGGAAATATATTTCAACTCACCAACATTTAAAATTTTTGAAAAAAAAAACGACAACTATATCATAACTATTTAATAAGAAGCCAAACATCGTCCTCATAATGAATTTATTAAAACAGAAGCTGAATGTCATCTGCTAGGATAGCCATAGTAGGCATTTCCTCATTAGTGTCGGATGCTGGAAGAGATGACATGGTATATCCTTTCCAACTCTAAGTAAACAACTCATTTTATTGAGTGTCTATAATTTACAAGGTGTTACACAGTAGATTTGGAGATGCAGAGGAAAAGCCCATAAGCTCACAAGAATCTTCAGTCTAGATGTTAAGCTAGATGATTTGACAAAATTTCAAAATGATAGAGTGATATACAAATGTTACGGTAGCAGAGAAGTGGAATAAAACTTGAGCAGTGGTGGAGAAGATGATGTGGCCAGTCATGAACGATATATATAGGAAATAGTAGGTGAACAAAGAGAAGAGAGATACTCCAGAATTCTGTTTGATATGTATATATAATATAATCTTTATTTTGTTCACCTGGGAAAAGAGCAAGAAGACTTAAGAACAAGAATATGCAGATCTATTTATATACACATTTTTTAAATAAATCAGTATAAAATTGTATTTTCTCTTTCTTATTACTTTGTTAATAATGTTTTTTTCTTTAGCTTAGTTTATTGTAAGAATATTGTACATAATACATATACAAAACATGTGTTAATTAACTATTTATGTTATCAATAAGGCTCCTGGTTAACACTAGGCCAGATTGACCCAGCCTATATGGATTGTCTATACCATGGTTACCTTTAATTCCGTGTATGCGGTTACCATAAATTAATTAAAATACCATGAGTCTTTCAGTTTTGGCGTGGAGTCTTTTGCCAAAACTGCTAGAACTTGTACAGGAATTTAGTAAAGTGTCAGGATATAAAATCAATGCACAGAAATCAGTTGCATTTCTCTACACCAACAACAAGACAGAAGAAAGAGAAATTAAGGAGTCAATCCCATTTACAACTGCACCCAAAACTATAAGATACCTAGGAATAAACCTAACC
>PISX010028876.1:0-19891 GCA_004024625.1 Mellivora capensis | reverse complement strand
TATACATATAAATATATACGTGTATATATACACACATATAAATAAAATAATCATTTTGAAATAAGTAAATTTACTGTATTAACAAACTCAAACTAAAATATGCAAGTGTACAGAAATTATAATGTAACATTAAATATTAATTCAAAAGTAGGTCACTTTCGGGACGCCTGGGTGGCTCAGTTGGTTAAGCGGCTGCCTTCGGCTCAGGTCATGGTCCCAGCGTCCTGGGATCGAGTCCTACATCGGGCTCCTTGCTCGGCAGGGAGCCTTCTTCTCCCTCTGCCTCTGCCTGCCACTCTGTCTGCCTGTGCTCGCTTGCTCTCTCTCTCCTCTCTCTCTGACAAATAAATAAAAAAAATTTAAAAAAAAAAAGTAGGTCACTTTCAAGTTATCTATGAAATAACTAATTACTTATGATTTTTTTTTCAGATACAATAGAACTTTTTTTAAAAGATTTTATTTATTTATTTGACAGACATAGATTACAAGTAGGCAAGAGAGGCAGGTAGGGAGAGAGAGGAGGAAGCAGGCTCTCCGCGGAGCAGAGAGCCCGATGTGGGGCTCGATCCCAGGACCCTGGGATCGTGACTTGAGCCAAAAGCAGAGGCTTTAACCCACTGAGCCACTCAGGTGCCCCAGATACAATAGAACTCTTATTTTCATTTTCAGAGTTCTTCCTTTGAACAAATTATTGTGGGTCTAATTTTTTCTTTTTTTTTTTTTTTAAAGATTTTATTTATTTATTTGTCAGAGAGAGAGAGAGAGAGCGCGCGTGAGTGAGCGATCACATGCAGACAGAGTGGCAGGCAAAGACAGAGAAAGAAGCAGGCTCCCTGCCGAGCAAAGAGCCCGATGTGGGACTTGATCCAGGATGCTGGGATCATGACCTGAGCCAAAGGCAGCCACTTAACCAACTGAGCCACCCAGGCATCCCTAGTTTTTTCTTATATTCAGTCATCAATCTCAATTGAAATATTTTTTTGTTTAAATCCTTCACATACAAAATAGAACTAAAGTTAAAAACATTCCATTACTTTATGTTAGGGACACAAAAAGTACTAGTGGAAGATTCTTTTTTAAAACTGCAGTAATACTTTTTTAGACTGCAAATAAACACATTTAAAATATAATTTTTCCTTAAAGCCGAGGTATCAGTACACTAAATTTATAATACAAAGTATTAGTAGCTCAAATCATGAACTCCTAAACAGAAAAAGACAAAGAACCGAGTAAGAGAATTAAGATATAAAAATAGCTAATAAACATATGGAGAGATATTTAAATTCAGTAGAAATTGGGACAATAATATTTAAAATTAGAAGATTTAATTTTTAACTCTCAGATTGAAAACAATTCCCAAGCATACACTTTCTTACTCTGTTGGTAGGAGTATAAATTGATAAGACATCTTTGGAAGAGAATCTAACTGAGCAGCAGGAGCTATACATTTGCATAACCTTTGATGGACATAATCTAAGATTCTCTCCCACAGAATTAATCACATAAAGGTATAAAGATGTATGTCCATTCCTTGTCTTCTCTATGCAACGAAAGCCTTACAGCAATGGGGAAAAGGCAACAAACACTGCCACCATTAGAACACATGCAAAGACCCATTGCATCTACAGGTTAGGGAAAGGAAACTGGGGAAGAAAAACAACAACAAACCAACCAAAAGCCATTTACCATGGAGAAGGATATGGAGTCCTGATCATTAGATATCTCCCCCACAGGTGGTTGGGAGAGGGACAATAAAAAGTTCACACCCCTGGAACCCAAGGATACAACACTTGCCCAAAAGTGAATCTGTATCAGAACATGAGAGAATGTTCCCAGACCTTGCCACCATGCTAGCAAATGTCAAGTAATAAGAACATTCCTTTGAGGTAAAGCAAGACCATGCAGAAACACTTTCTTGAGGCATATCATAAACAGAACATCTAAAGCTAATGGTAGATGAACTATTAAGAAAAACCCTCTGGCAAACCAGTCACTGCCCTAAGCACAAGGTAATAATAAAGGAATTTGAAGGGTACTCATGGAAACCAGAAAGCTTAAGCAGCTCAACTCTTAACTAGACTGATTCAACCACTTTATAAAAGGCCTATCAAAAGCAGAAATACGCTTATCTCCAGACTTATGTATTATTTATCTCTCTCTACTGTTCTACACAAGATGCTTACCTTTTAAACAAAAAATCATTCAATACCGAAGGAAACAAGGAAAAATAACACATGGTCAAGAGACAAAGCAATCAACATGACATTGATATTGGACCTATCAGAGAATTTAAAATAATTATGATTAATAAGTTGAAGGCTCAAGTAGAAAACGTGGACAACATCTATACACAGATAGGAAATTTCAAGGAAGGGTTGGACATTTTAAGAAACAATCAACTGACATTTAGGTAATGAAAATGAATCCTTTTGAAGCATTAAGCAGTAAACTCAACACAACTGAGAAATTGGTGAATTTTCAAACAGGTTAATTGAATTTACTTGCAATTAATCAAGTTAGGTACCAATAACTTTTTTTAAGTAATATTTAAGTAGTAACATAAGCATATTCTACTTCCTTCCCTCCCAACATACTGCAAAAATTGAATAAAAAACATACAACAACATGAATAAGCCTAACACTATGCCTGGCACATAGTTAAGTATTCAATAATGTTTACCAAAGGAAATACAACTGTTTGTCAATTAATAAATTTAGTCATTAATGAGAAAAGAGAGGTAAAATTAGAAATTACTTACTGTATTCTATGCTAAACTGAGCAACTCCAGAACCAGGATAGTAGGAACCCTTCTCCACAGTGACAAGACAATGCTTATTTTGTTTTTCTTGAATGATTTCCTTTATTCCCGAAGCTCCCTGACCCATCAAATTCCAGCTTCGTATACATCCATCTAGACGAGGGTTAATCTAACAAATTAAAATACAGGTTGAGTGTATCTTAAACTTTAAAAAGTCAGACTCATACATGGCTTAATTGATTACAGATGCAGTTTTCATTTAGAGGGAAAACCTTTCTTTGATGACATTTTAAAATACTTTACATATTTTGAATATTATCTAATTTTTTAAGGTGTCCTTCAGATGGGCGGTCTTTTTCAGTTACAGCGAGTTTATGCCATCACAGACCTCCACTACGATCCTAATAATTTCTAGCCCCTCACGCCCTTTCTGCCTCTCCTCTATCATCCAGAAATAACTTTTCTGCTCTCAAGTTCCATATATGCTTCTAGCTGTGGGTGTGGGCTATAAGTTATTTTAATTGCATTTATATATAGGTTTGTTTTGCCATTAGACACTGAACCTCTTCAGGAACAAAAGTCTCCTCAAAGCAACCAGCCAGACTCAAGACCCATAGTAGCCATTTTATAAATAGTTTTTGAATAATTTATTTTACTTTTAAAATGTCTTGATTTATCAATTTCAAAGGAACAGATGCATTCACTCTGACATGAGTTAACTAATTCAGGTTTTATATCATACTGCAGGAATCTTTCAAAAGTTAAGGTAAGTGTGAATTGCCATGAGTAAAAGATGGATATTAAATGGTAAATATTTAAGTTAAATCAGCGAGTATAATTGACAGGCCATGACTTCAAATGAAATTTTTAAGACTCTTCAAGGACAGTGATTAGTCTCCTTCGTGAAACCTATTCCACAGTTATTAGACAAACATCATATTCAGAAAATCATCTATTATATATAACTTCAATTTATGAGAGGAGGAAGTTAAACTCCCAGCAAAGATTTTTTTTTAAAAGTTCCAGCATCATATGCTATTTTATCTCCCAAATTTAAGTCCTAAAATAGACGTGAGAAAATTCTTTGACTGGCTTCTACAAAATATTGTATTTTTGGACTCAAATACATGTATTTACATTTGTAGTAGCTGAATATGCACAGTTATTATGTTAACACTGAACTGATGCTTGAGAACTGAAAAAAAATCTACTTCCCCATGAGTAACGCTGGGGATTTAAATGGACTCAAAAACACTACATTTATTTTCTTATTTCCTTAATATAATTTCAAGGATCACTATGTTATTTTTCCTTGTTCAATTTAAGTTGTCACAGTTGGTCTGTTCAACAAAATCACTTCTTTTGACTCTCAGAAAAACACATCTTCAAATCTATTATGGACAAGAGTAATTCATCCATGATGAATGGTAGAAACTTGGATCATTACCGGTCTAATGAGGGTATTCTCCGCTTTCCGAGGTAATCCTGCAAAATATACTTTAGTTTCTAGAAATCCACTTGTAAGCTTAAAAAGGCTTTCGGGTTTATTTATATTCATTACAGCTTCTTTAGCTATTTTTACACTAACACTGTGTTCTAGTTCTTCCACAGAGACCTACAATTAAAAAGACAAAAATTATCAAACCACCAAACATCACTGCATGTCATTTGAAACACTAAGATTGAAAAATCCTGTTATTATTCTGGTAAATAATTTTTCAAAGTAATCATTTTAGTTTAATTATTAATTTGTTGTAATCCATTTGATATAAGGTGGTAAATATATGTTTTAAAGTGGTAATTCTTGATTGAAAATTAAATGAACACCATATTTTAAAGTAAAAAACCCACACAATATTATTCTTTTAATTTTAAACATCCAATTATAATATACATAGTTCAAATCCAGTGTCATAAAATTAAGTTTCTTTTAATTGAGTCACTTTATAAAATCTTAGAAAATTTTGAAGTTTTCTTATTTTACAATTGTCTGAAAGTATACATATGGAATCAATAATGGAAATAAATTCTTAATATAAAGTATGAGAAATCAGTACCTCCAGTATTCTGTTCATTACACACAAATCATACTGTATTTCAAAATTCAAAAGTAATTGAGGTCATAAAGAAGCATAATACATAAAATTAAATTGGGTTTTTCCAATTCTGAAAGTAGTTTCGTTTTGTTTTTTGTTTTTAAGTAGGCTTCATGCCCAGGATGGAGCCCAACGTGGGGCTTGAACTCATGACCCTGAGGTCAAACCCTGACCTGAGATCAAGAGTCAGACGCTTAATGGACATTGGGGAGGGTATGTGGCTATGGTTAGTGCTGTGAAGTGTGTAAACCTGGCGATTCACAGACATGTAAAATATGTTAAAATATGTTTATAAAAAAATAAAATTAGTGGAAAACTGCTATGAAGTGAATACTCCAGTTTATAGATTAATTTAACTTAACTTTGTCATTTAAAATGTTTACTTAAAATACATAGCTATTTGAGATAATTTCTATAGCTGCATAAATTTGTCTGAAACAGGATAGTTTATTAATAAGCCATCAAAATTATAAAATGGTAAAAACAGTATGCAGTAATTTTTTTAATGAAAGATATGAAGAAAAAAATCCCATTTGTACGGTGGGGGTGAACATTCATAAATTGTTAAAATATCAAATTGAGAATTTTTTTAAAGAGCCAGCATCAAATTTACCAGATTAAAGTTTTTCTGTGACTTTTTTATTGTTCTTAAATTTTTCCTGTCAAGTTGTATTCAGTTTATAAAGGGAAATGTTAATCAAAATATGGGCACATCATTAAATAAGTTTCTTTTAATAAGGATCATAACCATAGGAGACAAAATGTGGAGAACTGAGTAGCTGCCTTCTATCCAGCCCAGATCCTGCCTTTAAAATTTCATTCATAGATAATTCATTAGTAAACACTACCTGCAACTCAAGATGTTCGCCTCACAGATAAACATTTACCTTCTTTATATATATTCTGTATTACCTAGAATGTATCCAAGTTCTCTGTCAAACAGATAATATTTTCTATTAGTATCAATTAATCAGAAAAAATTGTGTTGGCTCTATTTTGCTGAAAAGTGATCTTAGTGATTTTTAGATAGGTGATTTGGGGACATCAGGCAATAAAACGTATTCTTCAGTACACTGGAGGCACAGCTGTACGCATCAAGCTGTATGCACACAGATGGAATAAATGAAAGCTGTAGTGGCAAAGCTATATACAGTAGAGAGAACCTCGGGAGAAGCCAGAGAATGTTAGTGATTACTCTGAAAATTGCATCTGATCTTGTGCAGACCGTATTCTGGTGAAAGTCCAAAATCTATGGCTGTCGCAGGACGAATAGCCCCATTTTTGGTAAAACACATCTGTGCCCAACTGTACTTTATTACTACCTGTACTGTAACAATTTCACATCCTATTGCATTAGCGCATAAGGCAGCACAAGCTATTAAACTGTGAGGTACTAAGGGAGTCCAAGAGCAAGGAAAATCTCTTGCCAGAGTTCTAGCACCTTGAATGCAGGAACTTAGCATTTTATTTTTTTTAATTTTTTTTTTAAGATTTTATTTATTTGACAGAAATCACAAGTAGGCAGAGAGGCAGGCAGAGAGAGAGGAAGGGAAGCAGGCTCCCTGCTGAGCAGAGAGCTCAATGTGGGGCTCAATCCCAGGACCCTGGGATCATGACCTGAGCCGAAGGTAGAGGCTTTAACCCACTGAGCCACCCAGGCGCCCCAGGAACTTAGCATTTTAAAAGGGCTCATTAAAAGCTCCTGGAATAAATGAGTGCATGAGTGAGTAAATAAAGAAATGAAATAATTTAGTGATGACCTCACATGTCTTCTCAACGTGGACCTCCTGGCAGATCCCACAGGCATAGAAAGTGTCTCTTTTGGGTACCACATTCTAAGGGGAAGCTGATCTCTCAGTTATCAGCTGCTGAAAGTAGCAATGACTCCTTTGCAGAAAAGAATTCTCCAAACTAGCAGTAATCCCCTCATGAAAAATTCCTTTTTAGTGTCACTTTTAGGGATTATGTAAAAACGCTCATTCTAAGCACTCTACTTGTTACTACTATACTAGCTAGTATATACTGTTTGTACAAATTGATTATGTATCTATATTCTAATATTTAAAATCAAGTTAATTACTATATGCATTACTGTTTCTACGTGTATTTCTATGTTACTATGTGTATTTCTCTTTCACTTAAAAATATGGATGGCTATTCAGTATGGCTGTCCTTGATCAGCGGTGTCTATGCCTGCTAAAAACCCCTAACCTATAGGAGAGACACCAACAACAGCCACTAAAAAAGGTAAAAAGTCAAAGATAAAGTAGTCCAAGCAAATAACTGAAAATAATTTCATATTGTTTTCAATACTGTTTCAAATATTATGTGAGGTTATCATTTCTCAGAGGCTGTTTCAAGGACATATAGTGCATGGGATATGCTTCATACAACATCAAATAAATCCGGCTCCATTTAGATTTGGTATCAGTATAAAAATAAGTTATTAATGATGTTAAACAAACTGTGTCAAAGTAGAGATGTTCTTTGTGAAATCTGCAAAACCTACCATATTCCAGTGACCATTATTAATAACTTTGCCTCCAGATGTGATTTTGGTTGTAAACGCATTCTTAAACTGAATTTCAATCTTTCCATCACGAAGTGCTATCAGGAACCAAGCTGAGTGGTCAAGAGATTCTGCGTACAGGATAACACCTTCTGAATCATAGGTCCGGAAATCAAAATTGGCTGAAAATCTAAATAATGGAAAAGAGAAAGCCTTAATAGAGAAATATGGAAAGCTCAATATACTACTCCTTCTCTTATACTAGTAAACAGCAGTATGTTGACAGATCCAACTCTTTCTTTCCTGGAACTAAAAAAAGAGGAGGGCAGAATTAGACTGTTCATGTGTTATCTCTGGTTCCATGTGTGTTTAATATCAAGTTATTATATTTTCTTGCTTATTCTTAGAGTCTTTTTCCTCCATGAATAGATGCTTTGGTAATTTTTCATACTTTTTTGCATTGCATTTGGATAACATTTCATATTTTTTTTTTGTTTGTTTTGAAGGCTCTCTTTTAAATGCTGGAATTCATACACATACAAATACTAGATATATCTCTCCTGGAGCTTCTTATACACCATATAATCTGACATTATGACATTAAGATTCCATTTTTTTTTTTTGCTGTGTCCATAAGTGATTAGTAAAATATGTTACAGTTTCACAATGGGTTTATGCATCAAAAGGCCCATTTTCCCTGTGACTTCATATATGTCAGGAAGGAATCACTCACAGAGACAGACACACAAGACAGCACCTGGATGACTGCAAACATAATTAAGCCTTCATGTGTGGTAAGAAAGGTAAAGTAAAAACTTTGAGATATATCTGTGAGCCTGATTTCAAAAGCTCTCCAAAACTCTAACTGTATAAGTCACTGTACTAGAGCACAGAGGACAGCTTCAAAGATGTAGTCTAGCCATGTGCTTGCGGGTATCTGAGCTCTGGCAATGACTGTTGCAATTAAGACCCTAGATGTATACGCAGCTATTACAGGGGAAGAAAGATGTTGGAAATGCTGGATTAAAAAATAACATGTACTGATTAGTGCCTTAATGACACCATAATGAGAATCAGCATTAACGTTTCCAAGAAACCAGCAAATCAAAATGACAAAATGACTGAAAATGTGACCTCTCTTTCTGTCAAATAAATTTTAAAAATTTAAAAAAAATAAAAATAAAAATAAATTTAAAAAACTTAAAAAAAATTTTTTTTTAATGGGGCGCCTGGGTGGCTCAGCGGGTTAAAGCCTCTGCCTTCGGCTCAGGTCATGATCCCAGGGTCCTGGGATAGAGCTCCACATAGGGCTCTCTGCTCAGCAGGGAGCCTGCTTCCCTTCCTCTCTCTCTGCCTGCCTCTCTGCCTACTTGTGATCTCTTTCTGTCAAATAAATAAATAAAATCTTAAAAAAAAAATCTTTAAAAAAAAAAAAAAGGAGGGGCACCTGGGTGGCTCGGTGGGTTAATCCTCTGCCTTCGGCTCAGGTCATGATCCCAGGGTCCTGGGATTGAGCCCTGCATCAAGCTTCCCCTCTCTCTCTGCCTCCCTCTCTGCCTACTTGTGACCTCTCTCTCACTGTGTCAAATAAATTTTTAAAAATCTTTTAAAAAATTCAAAAAAAATTTAAAAATGACTGAAAAAAGATAAATAGGGAATAGAAAAAATATTTGTATAACTATTAGTCACTTGAGTTAAGCTAAAATAAAGGTAATTTCCATTAAAAAGTTAGGACTTCAGATAATAGCCAAGTAAGGTAAGAAAGAATCCTTACCTCCCACTCATAGTAGTAGGGGCATCATATACAACTTCTAACTTCAAATGGAACAAAGAAAGGCTCATAAAATGAATTTTTAATCTCTAGAATTCCAAAGAAATATTTAAAAGAGGTCATATGGAGAAAAGTATGTTGGACAGATAACAAGGTAGTAGTAATTGACTGAACTAAGATTATTTTTTTATTTTATATTCTTTGCTTAGGAAAAGGACCTCTATTCTCTTTCATAACCACCACATTTTGCTGATGCTAAACATGTATTATTTTGTCAAAACCCAAATCTGTGTATGCTCAGGATCTTCCAGAAGTTGATCCTATTATGGAGGTAATCTCCTTCTCTGCAAAATCATGCTAACCCAGTAATACAAAGAGTTGTGTTCTGTATCTTTCTGTCTGGAATATATCAGCATACATTGGGGAACAATTCATTCCTTTTCTGAAATTTTGTAGAATGAAAAGGATGAGCGAATTTGTTAACTTTAGGATAGGATAAATATTTGATCATTGAAAACAAAGCTGAAGGATTTTGCAAAAAGCGGGGGAGAAAAGCAACAAAGCACTGACAATTCTTTGTGTTGCTTACTTACCAGGTGGCAGTTTATAAAAAATTCATTAAGCTGTACATTTAAGGCAAGTGTATATTTCTGTATATGTATATATACTTCAATAAAAAGTTTAAACTAAGTAAATAAGGAACAAATAAATATTGAAAAAAATCATTATTTGGCCTATTTGATCCAATGTTAGAGCTCAAACTATTGTGAGTTGTCGAACTGAATCTCCCTGAACATGCCTAACTATGCAAAAATTAACCTTTTTCTCTCTCACCCTCAGTATTCTCTTTGCAAAGGAAATGTTGTTTCCAGTCTCTGTCACTAGACAATATTATTTGCTCTGAGATGTTAAAAGGGAAAATCGGGTCTTGGTGGATAAGAATACTGAAGGAGCACAATTGTATCAGTGACTTTTAGAATATAGTTCAAAGTTCCTTAATGATGTGATGTCTATGAATTTAGTTGAATTATTTTATGAATAATCATTCATATATCTAATTAATTAAACTGTATGTAGGCATGCTTATCTAATTAAAATATTTTAAAATATGGATTCTATAAATCAGTCACAAATACACTTCCTTTCCATTTTTCCAACAAAATTCCAATTTCTTTTTTCTAGTTCCAACCATGTATGACTCTGAGAAAATTTGGTAATTAAAGTAGAATCATGGCCCTAAAGTACAAGCAACTATTCTTTTCCTACAAGCAACCTAACTGTAGGAATAACAGAAAAGGTACTCAGTCAATTATAATCATATGACATGTTTCTTTAAAATACTACGTAAGTAATCTTATGAATTTTCTTTAATAATTATGAATATAACTATATTCTAAAATTATAATTTTATATATATATATTTATATATATATAATTTTATATATATATAAATATAAAATTTGAGTACTTTCTCATTACTTAGTTTTTATAACACTTATGAAGAATGGAAATTTCACAAATATATTAAATCTACTTTCCCAACTTCTTAGTACATACATATTCACTAGAAAAGGATGAAGGATGTATTAAGGTAAAATGATCACTGGGGAAGGTCAGCCTAGAATGACCCAAATGATTTCTAGCATGACAATAAACATGTGTGAAGGGGTAAATCAACTTTAGGGCTCCTCAAATCATCTGACTGATAATATCCTTGAATTATCTAATTGGAAACGCAATTTCATACATTTCAAACCTTTTTTGGTCACTAAACTTCTGCCCTTACCTGCTTACCTCTAGAGATTATCACTGACATTGGTTCCTCACCTGGTGATTTCTGGCAAACGAAATTTTAAATATAAAGCCACGCCTACAAATTGCTCTGCCAAGTAAAGTAATTCATAATTTTTGTCAAGTTTCAAAGGAAGGCACACTGGAACAGCCTGGAGAAAAGGAAATAAAACAAAGCAACAAAATTTATAGGTTATTGCTTGCTGTTTGTGTCAGGTTAGACATTCCTTTCTCTGCTTCCTAATGGTCTTGTCAAATGTATCCTCTCTGATACGTTAATTAAATTAAGAACACCCTTGGTAATAAAGCAACATCTTTTACTTCCTTATATAGTCCATCATTATAACTTCTCAGAACACGTGTTTTAAAAAGTCTTGCTCAATGTATGTGGCTTGTATTTTTGTCCTTACTATTTCCTTTGCAAATCTCAGCCCGAAACACAACCTTTTTCTTCTAGTAACAACACATATCTCCTAATTAACTGCCACTCTGATAGTTTCTAAGAACTACATTGGAAAAAATATTTGGAGTCAGAAATCATGGAAAAATTAGTACACCAATAAGTAGCACCTCATACATTCACTCATTTGTTTATTAAGAAAAATTTTCCGAGCAAAAATGTATCATCTTGATAACGAAGGTGAGGTAGGGAAGCTCAAGGAACTCTATTTTAGAAAGGCCCCATTTCTGCTGTTTTCTTGCTCATCCCTATTTACTCATGTTCTATATTTCACCTCACATCTGCGTAAAAGCCAAAGAAGCTATGTTCCCACTCCAGGGAGTGGAGGGGAGCAAGAAAGTTAATAATTCTCTGAGTTCTGTCCTAGGCCCCAAACATCTGGTAACATCTAAGAAGACCTGGATCCCAAACATGTTATAGGACATTAGCTTTGAACACACTTCAGCTGACACTGGCATCAACACCCCCTACCTTCGCGGCACCTGGGTGGCTCAGTGGGTTAAAGCCTCTGCCTTCCGCTCAGGTCATGATCCTGGGGTCCTGGGATAGAGTCCCGCATTGGGCTCTCTGCTCAGCGGGGAGCCTGCTTCCCCCTCTCTCTCTGCCTGCCTCTCTGCCTACTTGTGACCTCTCTCTCTCTCTCTTTCTCTCTCTGTCAATTAAGTAAAAAATATCTTAAAAAAAAAAAACCACCCCCTACCTTCGATGATTTATAAAATAACACCTATTACTCACCCATCGCTTGCCTTTGATCAGACCCTATGCTGGATTCCTGAAGGAACACACACCCTGGACCCCTTTCCAATATAAATCCGTAGCCCTAAATAATGAAGAAACCCATTCTCTTTCCCTTTCCAAGTCCCCCAGACACTCTGTCTGCTATACTCTGTTATTTACACTATTCAGTTAACTCCACTTTCACTTTCCCTGGCACAAATTTGATTTCTATCCTGTGGAAAGCCAAGGAACCTCTTGGCTGTTCCTGTGGGAACTCCACCACCCCACCTTCCCAGGTTCTCGGACACAGCCTGCCTGCATCAAAGGAAATGCTGGAAAGCCTAAATGGGATAAATATAAATTAAGATACCATGTTAGTATCCAAGGAATTAACAAAAAAAAGTGATTCAGGGTCATTAAATTTAATATCAAGTATTTTTTTCCTAAGAATAAAAGCAAACATTAAAATAGAAAGCTTTTTAGGGATAAGTTCTTGGTCACATATAGGGATACTCAAGGGGGTATCTGTGTACCTGACACTGTATTAAATCAAGGTCCAGAAACAACATCTCATTTCCTCTTAGAATTTCAATAAATCTATTCCAGGGTAGATGGTGATGTGTAACTACTACAAATACTAAAATAATAAAAGATTAAATTACAAAATAGACATCCACAGAGCATGGCATGCAATTAAGTACAGTCAAAGTTAACTGCATATGCCAAATATCTCACCTTCCCTTCCCTTACCAAGTAGGTGGCATTTATTGAATGTTACATGTTTGGACATACACACCATAGAGCTAGTAACGGATACAGAGGTATGCGAACACACGTGATTAAATCACCATTTAAGGTGGGTTTTTTGTTTTGTTTTGTTTTACTCTGCCTCATAATCCTGTAACATTTTACCTTCACTTGTGAAAAGGAGTGCAAGAGTGGGACTAAGAATCACTAACATATGATCCTTACACACAGGAAAAAGAGCTTCAGATGTTGACCTATTTATTGAAGGAAATGAAGGAAAAACTACCCCCAATATTGAATTCTTAGGTCAATTAAATCCAAGTAACTAAAAGCAAGTTTGAGAGATACAGATGAACAAAACTGACCTCTCTGAATTTTGAAGAACTTAAACCCCACTAAATTCTAATCTGACAGTTATTTCCACCCGAGATTTTCTGAGCACTCTTGCAAGTACTGACATGCCGAAGAGCGATCAAACTTGTCAGAGTGGAAAAAAAGACAAGTATACTGAGGAAAATGTCTCTGCTAAGGTTTCTATGTAAGATTTTTTTTCTCACAAAGAGAAGTGTAAACCTCAGCTTTTCTTAATTTTTTAAATAAACATACGCATTGTATTTTGTAAACGTACAGCCTATACAGATGAACACTTTCTGAACTATGACCCTGCAATCATTTTTTTAAACCTAGTCACTAATTATCCCCAATATTTATAGCTTACATGACCAAAATTAGTAATTGGACTGTGACTCATAGCCTGCTAGACTATAGCAATTATTATAGAACATCTGTATTTTTCCTGGGGTACCTGGGTGGTTCAGTCAGTTAAGCATCTGACTCTTGATTTTGACTCAGGTCATGATCTCAGGGTCGTGAGATGGAGCCCCTCGTGGGACTCCATGCTCACTGGGGAGTCTGCTTGAAATTCTCTTTCCCTCTCTCTCTGTCCCTCCCATGCTCTCTCTGTCTCTCTCTCTCTCAAAATAAATAAATAAATCTTTTAAAAACAATACATCTTTTCTTTAAAAAGAACATCTGTATTTTCCTGACTTACCTCAGCTATGTGGAAATATGTACCCCAGTTTCTCATTTTAGAAGAGATGGTAAGTTTAGCATTGCAAAATGTTACCTCACAGCTCTTATGATCTTGGGCAAGTTTGAATCCTTTTTTCCCATCACAATAACAAGAGTAACCTCCAGGGTAGTTGACACAAAGTTGAGCACATATGTTCTCAGAGCATTCATCCACATCTGGGGTAAAAGAGAACATAGATCTTAATATCTTCCAAACGTTCAATCCAATAGGAGTATTCCAATTTTAGCATAAGATAATCAATGATAATAGAGGTGCCGGTAGTTCAGTCGGTTGACCATCTGACTCTATTTCAGCTCAGATAATGATCTTGGGGTCTTGAGATCAAGCCCCACACCAGGCACCACACTCAGCGTCGAGTCTACTGAGATTTTTCTCTCTCTCCCTGTGCTCCTCCCCCTTCTTGTGCTCACTCACTCCCTCTCCCAAATAAATTAAATTAAATAAATAGATAAAAGATAATCAGGATATTAGATTCTTAGTAAAAGAAATCTCTCTGCCATGAAATCACATTTCAACACTTGGCATAGAAATTTAAATGAGTGACAAGTGTAATTTCTATCATTTACACAAGTGAAATAACAAATTTAGTGTATAACTTTCAGTAATAAATAATAAAAATATGACAACTATGCTAATTTTCCAGTTTTTGAACTTGAAGGAAAAAAGACTGAGAGTCTCAAGGTAACTGTCATTTCTAACTAAATGAATTCCATTGAGACTGCCTCCCAATTATTTGCTTTGAAGAAAAGAAAGGGAAGGGTAAGGAAGGGAGATGAGAGGAGGGGAGAAGAGAAGGGATAGGAAAGAGAGGGGAAGGGGAAAAAAATCCCTTTTAACTGAAGGTTAATATAATCAGGTATTACATAATATCAAGAACATTTGACATTCCATAATGCAACGATTGACAGTGACAACAAATTTGAGGCCGTATCTTTATTTCTTATCACTTAAAAAAGAAAAACAAACCTCACTGCGCTATTACCTCCCATACTGTGAAATCTATATGGCCCTGTCCTTGCCCATATTTTGAGGAAATCATCTTTGAAAAATTGTAATAACATGCTTCAGCTAAATTTACTTCAGAGCTACATGAGATCCTTGATATTTCCAAAGCATGTATCCTCCAATTTTGGCAAATTTGCAACTACATAAAGGCATATATTACTAGCATATAAATTCCCCCATAAAATGCCTCAAAATACAACTGAAAATTGGTGCTTCCTTAGCATCAATATTAAATTGCAGATAATTAAGGTAATATGAATATGTGTCATATATACATCTTTTTCAAAAAACCTGTGTTTTATTGAATAAAACTATAATATACATTATAAATTTGGCTAATACTAAATCTGAATATTACCATAGTAATTTCCATCTGGAGTTGTGTGAGAACAGAAATGCTGTATGGAGGGGATATTTTTTGGTGAGTGCATAGAATGTAAAACATCAAAATATCAACAGGAGCAGATATATTTTTTAAAAAACTATTCTAAAATTACTTTTGATTTAGGCAAATTCATAAAGATAGAAAGTAGATTAAAGGTTATCTCCCAAAAAGTAGATAAAGAGAGAAAATAGTTTAGAGTTTGGGAGAGGGAGGAGGGGAAAATTATTGCTTAATGGTTACAGAGTTCTGTTTGGGATCATGAAAAACTTCTGGAAACAGAGAGCAGTGGCTCCATAACCATGTGAAAGTAATTAGAGCCACTGAACTGTACCCTTAAAAATAGTTAAAAGGGTACATTTTATATATATAAATATATGTATATAATAGATATACTAGAAAAATCACTATTGATTTGATTAGTTTTAGTCATGATATTAAATTTATCTTGAAATTTTTAAGATTTAAAGGATATGAAATAATTTGATTATTTGATAATATGATTATTTTTTTAAAGCCCCCCACCTCCATGTTACATGCACACCTGGCAGCACTCCTTTGGCCAAATGAATCCAAAGGGCTATCCCAAATCCACAGGTACTGCCAGTACTCAATACTTTTTAAATTTCTAGAGCTCGGTTATAATTTCATTTTTATGATGAGACTTTTTATATGTATTTAATTATAACAGAACTATGTCATTTCTTATTTAAGAATAAATGACATACAGATTATCAAATGCTTGGTATAAAACTGAAGGTTTCTAACTATCCATGTAACATCCATGTGATTTTTAAACTTGTCTTTCTTTTATATGTGTATGTTTTTCCTTCCAGATTGAAATTCTTTTTATCTTTAAATATTATTGAGACGATGTGAAGATAGGTTTATTTTGCTTTTATCATACATGGGAGGTCTCCAATTCATACATAGCTTAGAGGACAGAGTGCATAAGACTAAACCTAAAGACCATGCGTCTTACATACTTTTACTCTGGAAGGAAGCCAATGATTCCCCAATTGGCCACGCTGTATATGGAGCTTGCCTTCTTAGGAAATCTGATTGTGGACATCAAACAGAACCAATGCTTTTAATCTCAAACCAAGGCTCAAACCCACCCTTTCCACCATCAACAATGATAGACACCACCACAACTCTACCTTCACAAGCCTTTAGTATGGGATTGTATCTGTAGCCTTCAGCACATTCACATTCAAAGTCTCCTGGAATGTTCTTGCACACAGCTGTGCCACAAATGTCTGGCATTACAGAACATTCATCCACATCTATAAATGAAACCAATAGATTAAAAAAATATTTCTCCCATACCAGAGGATAATAGCAAAGAATGCTTGATTTGTGTTTCCTGCATCTAGTTTAATATATATAATGAGACAATAGAGTGGCCTGGGAATAACAAAATTTTAAGTCTATCATCACGTTTTAGTTTACTAAACATGATTTCTTCATGCAAACTATATATAGGGAATTTGATGGTTGCTATGTTCTTCAGAGTTATGTAAAAGGAAAGGGCTTTAGTTATTTTCTTATCTATCAAGTTACATTACACAAATAAATGGGAGAAAAGATTCACCATATTCTTAATATATATCCCTAAATATATGTTTTTGAAATATGTTCTTGAAAGTGGATTCACTCTGTTTTATCACAAATATAAAAAATAAAAATGAGGTGACTCATCAGCCATGTTTTCCTTTGGAAATGGACAGTAGCTAAATCTGCATACTATTATTATTGATGAAGTATTCAAGAGTGATTCAAATTTAAAAAAGAATAGAGGAAGGTCTCTAAGTATTTATAGAATTCCAATACAAATTTTAGTGTTAAATTAATATTCATAAATTTCAGATGCATTTATTGTATTTATTCTATTTTATTAACATGTATATTATATTACATGGTAGAGTAGGAAACAAAATACTAATTGCAACTAGTCACTAGATGAAAGCATCTGTGAGAAAAACAAGTTGCAGAAACAGTTCACTGGAGATGTAATTATTAGTGAACTTTTCTCATCTGTACTCCGGAGACAGACAAGTTCAGAATGGAAAATATATTTTCTACTTTATAAAATTGAGAATTTAATTTTTCTATAGACTAATAACCAAAATTTCAGACATTACTCTGTTTAAAAAAGCATGAACAGAAATAACTGAATCAATTCCTGTATAAGGGAATCCTATATCATGACTGTACCCATGTCAATATCCTGGGTGTGATATTGTAGGACAGTTTTATAAAATGTTACTAATGGGGGAAAGTGAGAAGAGCACATGGGATCTCTTTCTATAATTTCTTACAATGGCATGTGAATATCCAATTACATCAAATAAAATATTCATTTAAAAAAGAGCTATAAAAGCCATATTTTAAAAGAAAGTAAAAACATATGACTAAAATTATTTGGTTTGAGGCATACTGCAGAGAACTATCTAAATCATATGAGTTCAGGTTATAGCACATTGATTTTATTACCCTACACTGACATCTAATGTCTGACAAAAAGTCTTATTCTTGCCTTTGTAGACAATTACTGGCAACTTGATCTCAAGCAATATCCACATCTTGGCAAAGACCTTATTGTAATAGTAGTATACATATTTTTCTATCACCTAGTTCATGGATAAAGTCTGTGTAAATGAAGTATACAAGAACATATGTCATGGTCTTCAGGGACATTCTTATGTATAAAAGGACTTTTTGTAATAATTTATATACATGTGTATTAACTCAATAGGTAAGAATAAAATAGCTTTTAATTAAAAATATAAGTCACAACTTCTTTAGAAGAACAGACCATTCAAGAATTTAAATGCAGAAGTATGAATGGATATTATTTGCTTATAGAATGCATATGGTATCCAGCATTATGATGGTTTTCTATAATATGTTCTAACAGTAGTGGTATTCTCAATTTCTAACCTCAAACCTCAGACCTTCAAATAGGCAGACAGGAAAGATGTATGGTCACAAATTGGTAATGGTTTAGGAGAAATTGTTAGTTAATGCAGTTCACTTTAGAGTCATTTAACTGCACTTTAAACAATATTATAGTAAATTATACTATACTGAACACTACAGTACAGTGAGGGATAGAACATCCCTTCAATATGAATTCAATATGGGGATTTCCCAAAGTAGATATGACTAGATTTGAACAGGAACACTTTATGATTTAACTTACTATATTTTTCTACATCATAGCAAAAAGGAGAGGGACAAGGAAGGAGGGAAGAAGGGAGGGAGGGAGAGAGGGAGGAGAAAATTATTTCCAATTTCTAAAGGCAAAACCTAACTCCAGGCTGGAAAATTCATTTTTAGCCATCCACACATAGCACAAATATTTGAAGTTTCAACTGTGGCAGTTAAAAGAATCAAATAGAAAGGACAATAGGCTGAGGGAAAAAAGTCAAAATTGGAGGGAAACATAAGGACAATGAAAAAAAAAAGGAAATACACTAGTAAAATGACTTATTGAAAAGCTAAACTGACAGGGATTATTCAAATCTGAAGAAAAAATATAGTTATGACCGATGATGAGATCTTACATGTATAAAGAGAAAGAAAATAGTTCATCTTTCCCAAAACCACAACAGGAGATAAGGTGTAAGAAGAAAGATTTATATTAGATATTTGACAGGTATATCTCACAAGGAAATATGAAATACAGTGGAAGAGGTTATTAAGGATTATGATGGATTACTCTGTATAGCTGTTTATCTTATGGTATAAAGGAAATAATATTAGAATGTCTGGAAAAAGTAAAAACAATGATTTTGCAAAGACTCTAGTAAGCAAGGACCTGCACTGAAACTTCACTTTATCACCTTTTAATGAAATTCTTTATTCAAACGTACACAGACACACACACACAGACACACACAGTAACAAAACAGTAAAATACTCAATAAATAAAAAAATACAATATGAAAAATTCTATAAATGACAAAATAATCCATGAACATTAAACTAAAAGGAGGTTCCCTAGTATCACAAGGCTTCAAGGTGGGTAATAATGTGTATTTGTTACAAGCACTTACAACCAGAGAGTTCCAAGAATTTCCTGGGGAAATTCCACTAACTGAACTTTGCTCTCACACAGTAAATGCCTTCTTGCTCTTACCTTTGCAGTCCTTCTTATTTAAAAGCATAAAAAAACCACTTTTACAGGAACAGCGGTAACTTCCAGGTGTATTATCACATATCTGGCTGCAACCTCCATTTACATTTGAGGTATCTTTGCATTCATTTATATCTAAGAAGGGAAAAATAAATTATTTTTAAAGCAAAAAGGCCTCTGGAGAACGTTCCAGGGGGCCAATCCAGATGAGTGAGGTGGGTTTAGTAGACATACCATATTCACACTTATCTCCTTGCCAACCTGGTTTACAGATGCAAGTGAATGTAGCTTGACCATCTCTGCAGCTTTTGTACCCATCTTCATTGCATGGCAGAGGACTACATTGGTCTGGAATGGCTGAAGGAGATAGACAGCTATTTAATTTTTGCCACATGCCATGGTAAAAAAAAAAAAAAAAAA
>PISX010028875.1:0-20910 GCA_004024625.1 Mellivora capensis | reverse complement strand
GCATACATATTCAGTTAATTTGCAGCAAAGGAGCTAAGAATATGGGGAAAGGATAGCAATAAATATGTTGGGAAAATTCTTTACAGGGTAAAGAACAAAGCTGGGCCCTGTTTTACACCTTACTCAAAAATAACTCAAAATGGCCACGTACTTGAATGTAAGACCTGCAACCATAAAACTCCTAGGAGAATAAAAAAAAAGTGGCTAAGTTCCCTGACAGTGGCCTTGGCAATGATTTTTTGGATCAGACACTAAAAGCAAAGGCAACAAGAACAAAAATAAACAAGTGGGACTACCTCAAATTAGAAAGCTTCTGCACAGCAAAGGAAATGACCAGAGAAAGAAAAGGCAGCTTATTTAATGGGAGAAAGTCTTTGCAGGGTTACTATTCAAAATAATTCATACAACTCAGTAGCCAACGATCTGAGTATAAAATGGATAGAGGGTATGAATAGACATTTTTTCCAAAGAAAACCTACAGATGGTCAGTAGGTATATGAAAAGATGCTCAGCATCACTAGTCAGGGAAATGCATCTCAAAACCACAATGAAATAACTTCCCACGTGTTAGAATAGCTGTTAAAAAGACAAGAATTTGCAGGTTGTAGAGAGGATATGGAGAAAAAGGAATCTTTGTGTACTGTTGGTGGAGTTGTAAATTAGTGCAGCCACTATGGAAAACAGTATGGAGGTTCCTCAAAAAGGAAAGAAATTAAAAAAGAACTACCATGTGATTTAGCAATTGGACTTCTAGCTAGTTGTCTGAAGAAAACAAAAACACTAATCAAAAATTTATTTTCACTTCGATGTTTAGTGTAGCATTATATTTTTCCTGATAGCTCACTACTGCTGTACAAACTAATGCCTGTAATGTAGACATTATTAACAATAGCCTAGACTTGGAAACAACCCAAGTGTCCCTCGAAAGCTGAAAACATAAATAAGATGTAGTATATATGTAATGGAATATTACTTGGCCATAATAAAGAATGAAATCTTGCCATTTGTAACATCATGGATGGACCTTGAGTGCATTATGCTAAGTGAATTAAGTCATATCGACAAATACCATATAATCCCACTTACATATGGAACTTAAAAAACAAAATGCCAAGCTCAGAGATCGACGAACAGATTGTTGGTTGCCAAGTAGAGGGTTTCAGGGGGTAGGCAGAATGGGTGAAGTGATTCAAAAGTACAAACCTGCAGTTACAAATAAGTTATGGGGATGAAAGATACAATGTCCTGACTAAAGTTAGTTAAACTGTGTTGCATATTTCAAAGTTACTAAGAGTGTAGATCTTAATCCTCCTCATGAGAAAAAATAATTGTGATTATTTTGCAGTGTATACAGATACTGAATCTTTATGTTGTCCACCTGAAATTCATGTCAGTATATCACAATAAAAATTCTTTTAAAAATCTGTTACACTATCCTTTCCTGTAGCCACAGTGAACACAATAAAAACTAATTAGGAAAAAAAACTAACAATCTCTACTGAGTTGAATATAATTATAAAGGAATACTTTAGATGAAGAGTCAAGTCGTAAACAGCTTAGATGTTTCTAAAATAACTTACAAATTTAATGTAATCCTGCAAAGAAACCCAGTAGAAGTGTCTATGTATTGGGTGTTTGGAAACCTGTCATTTTCAGGTCCTCTAGAAGAATAAAGCCTGGAATAATCAGTAAAATGTCTTAAATGGTAATGGGGAATAATAAGTTTGGGTTTTAATGGGTAAATTTTTTAAGTTGTCAGTATTTATAGTAATTTGGAACTGGCAGAATAGAGGGCCAGATCAAAGGAACAGTATGTCTAGAAATGAATCCAAGAATAAATGGGAAACTATTTATTTGACAAATTAGCATTTCAAGGCAATGTGGAAATGATGCCCCCCCCCCCCCAGTAAATGGTACTGGGGCATCTGGCTGGAGATTTGGGAAAAAATTCACTGAATCCCTAACTCCATACCTTTGAACAAAATAAAATCTGCATGTATCAATAATAGTAACATATGAAACCATAAAGTTACTAAAATAAATCATGGGTGAATAGAAATATGGGTATATATGCAGGTGTGTGTATATAATTCCATATATTTTACATATTTTAATCTTGAAATGTTAAGACCTAAGAGTAATACAAAACCCAGAGGCCGTGGAATGAGTGAGATCTTTGACAATAAATAAATTAGTGTATATAAACTCCATTTGTTAAAACAAGTTCTTAAACAGAATCCATATTTATTTTTATATATATATTTTTATTAACATATAATGTATTATTAGCCCCAGGGGTACAGGTCTGTGAATCGCCAGGTTTACACACTTTACAGCACTCACCATAGCACATACCTTCCCCAATGTCCATAACCCAGCCATCCTCTCCCTACTCCCCTCCCCCCAGCAACCCTCAGTTTGTTTTGTGAGATTAAGAGTCTCTTATGGTTTGTCTCCCTCCTGATCCCATCTTGTTTCATTTATTCTTTTCCTACCCCCCAAACCACCCACGTTGCATCTCAACTTCCTCATATCAGGGAGATCATATGATAATTGTCTTTCTGTGATTGACTTATTTCAGTCAGCATAATACCCTCTAGTTCTATCCACGTCATCGCAAATGGCAAGATTTCATTTCTTTTGATGGCTGCATAGTCAGAATCCATATTTAATCTGATGGAAAAGTATTTATAAGAAAGACCAAAGGCTTACTGTAAACTGCATAAATAGTAAGTAAAGGTGATTAACTCAATAGATAGGTAACTCACAGAAGATGCTCCATGTCAGTAGTAATCAGAGCAATTAATATTTTTTAAATAGTTTTTTTTAAAGATTTATTTGAGAGAGCGAGTGCACAAGCAGGTGGAGCAGCAGGCAGAGGGAGAGGGAAAAGCAGGCTCCCCACCGAGCAGAGAGCCAGATGTGGGGCTCGATCCCAAGACTCTGGGAACATGAGCCAAGGGCAGCCACTTAACCGATGGACCCACCCAGGCGCCCCCAGAGCAATGAATATTAAGACAACAGTGAAATACCGGTTTTTAGCCCATTAATTGACAAAAATGGGGAGGATTGCTCTATTAAAAGAGGTAGAACCACTTGTTAGAAGGTGTGTAAGTTAATCAAACCGATTAACTGATTATATTGCTGAATAGTTGAATTTTTAAAGAATTATATAGAGAGCTTGAGCAGGTGGGGCAGAGGGAGAGAAAGAGAAATCTCAAGCAGACTCCATCCTGAGTGCAGAGCCCAACATGGGACTCCATCTCAAGATCCTGAGATCACAACCTGAGCTAAAACTAAGAGTCTGATGTGTAAACAGCTGTGCCACTCAGATGCCC
Source organism: Mellivora capensis (assembly GCA_004024625.1). Lineage (NCBI taxonomy): Eukaryota > Metazoa > Chordata > Mammalia > Carnivora > Mustelidae > Mellivora > Mellivora capensis. The sequence continues at coordinate 17,572 of PISX010028875.1, read as the reverse complement.
CGAATAGTTAGTTGAACCTTTAATTCAGCAATTCCACCTCAAGAAATCAGTTCTTCACAAATGGGCAAAAAGTGAAGTTACAAAAGATATTCAGTGCATTTTATGGAAGCCAGTTACGTACACATCTACAGAAGAGATTGAGTTACTACAGCCTTTAAAAAGAATGAGATTCATGCATTCATGCCTACCAAGTGTGTTTAAGGATATGCTCCACAGTGTTAATAATGGGGAGTAAGAATGTTAAGGGATAAGTTTTCTATTTCATATACTTCTATACTGAATTTTTTAAAAGATTGTATTTATTAGAATGAGCACAAGCAGGGCAGGGGGGCGGTGGAGAGGGAGAAGCAATCCTCCCGTTGAGTAGGGAGCCCTACGCAGCACTTAATGCTAGGACCCTGAGATTGCCACCTGAATCAAAGACAGACGCCTGACCAACTTTGGCACCCAGGCGCCACCCCTTGCCCCCATACTATCTGAATTTTTAATAGAAGAGTTATATTAAAATGGGTTCTGTTTCTAAGAAATACATAACTTTAAAAAGTGCTGCCACTTAAGTGGGCTTAAAGTTTATCGCAAGTATTCATTATTATTAATTCTATAACTATTATTCAGTGCCTGTTTACCAGGAATAGCAAGGAAGATAGTATATGTAATAAGTAGATAATAATGTATGTTATCGAGAAAAGGCAAAGTGCAGAATAAGGAAGAATAAAAATGTAATAGTGTACATTTAGACAGGGTGATCAGGGTAGGTCTCATTAAAAAGGAGTTATTTTGAGCAAGGAGCTAAAGAATGGAAAAGAATTGCACTATTTACTGTGGGTCATGTGATTAAAATTAAACACTTGGAATTGGAAGTATTCTGATTCTCGACTTGGAGTATTGCATGATTTATCTTAATTTAAATTCTTTCATAAGGAATCTTAAAATTCTGTGTTAGATATAGAGAGATACTCAAAAGTTATATGCATAGATGATAGGATACTTTATGTGGAAAACCCAGAAGACTCCACTCCAAAACTGCTAGAACTCATACAAGAGTTCAGTAAAGTGTCAGGATATAAAATTGATGCACAGAAATCAGTTGCATTTCTATACACCAACAACAAGACAGAAGAAAAAAAATTAAGGAGTCGATCCCATTTACAGTTGGACCCGAAACCATAAGATACCTAGAAATCTTAGCCTAACCAAAGAGACAAAGGATCTGTACTCAGAAAACTATAAAGTACTCATGAAAGAAATGGGGTGGGGGGGAGGGAGTCCCTTCCCCTTCCTCAGGAATGTGTATTTAGCACAAGCATAATGGATATTTTGATGTAGATAGTCCTAGATCCACACTTGGACAGTGGCTCTTAATCCTTGGAGATGAGCCTGCTTTATTCTGCCTAGCAATATTTCCATCATTATTTTTTACTCCAGGACCTCTTGTGTTCATATATATATATATGTCATTAGCATGGCTTGTTTACTTTTTGAGCAAAAAGCTTTGTTATTTTTTCTCTTCAAAGGTATCATCAAATGGTATTCAGTCTACTCCTCTAAATCTTGCAACATACTGGAAATGCAGTGCTGGCACCACAGATCTTAGAGTGGATTATAAGTACAACCCAGAAGCTATGGTGGCACCAAGTGTGCTTTCCAACATACAGGTGATGGTACCTGTGGATGGAGGAGTCACAAACATGCAGTCCCTTCCCCCTGCGATATGGTAAATTTTAGATTTCTGAATTCCTGATAAATTTCTGCTGCAAGTCCCAGCTTCTAGAACCTAAGTTCTCAAAGTTGTCTTGGAAGTTTGAAGTTTTAGTGCATTTTACCATGGAAACCATGGTGTGTATGAAAGATGCTGTTCATCCTATTAGTCAAATCACTGTAACCTCAATCCAAAAGTGCGTTTGCTGTCCCACCCGGACTTGAATGATTCAGTACAACTTTACCCTTAGGCAAATTGCTTAACCTTGGATAATTATTTTGCAGGGTTAAATATAGCATCTAGCATATCTGTAAGAACACTTGTCTTACTAGTTTAGTAATTCTCATCTCTTAACTTCCTCTCTTATCACCCCCCCTTTTAAAAAGATTTTAACTATTTGAGAGAGTATGAGAGGGGAGAAGGTCGGAGGGAGAAGCAGACTTCCCCAGGAGCCTGGAGCCCGATGTGGGACTCGATCCCAGGACTCCAGGATCATGACCCGAGCCGAAGGCAGTTGTTCAACTGAGCCACCCAGGCACCCTCTTGTTCCCTTTTTAAATATGAGTAGAGGTTCTAACATTCTGTTTGCTTCACTGTTTAATAAAATTTTCTTCTCCTTAGTAATGAAGGTACCGAACCACTTACACAGTTTTACTTTCTCTGACCAGAAGAATTTTGTAATTTAGTAAATTTCCATTAAGATATAGCATTATATCATAAACACATCTTCACCAGGTAATACTAGAAGTAAATTTAGCCCTCTAGTTGTTCTGGTGAAATATTTATTTTTTTAAAAGATTTTATTTATTTGACAGACAGATGACAAGTAGGCAGAGAGAGTGGGGGAAGCAGGCTCCCTGCTGAGCAGAGAGCCCAATGCGGGGCTCGATCCCAGGACCCTGAGATCATGACCTGAGCCAAAGCCAGAGGCTTCCAGGCACTCCCTGGTGAAATGTTTAAAATGCATTTATTTATTGACTGCCCATCCATTTGTAAGGGACTGTGCTGGGCACCTAATCTGAAGATACTTGTTCTTATAGGAATGCAGAACAAATGAAAGCCTTTTGGAAACTGTCTGGTATTTCAGAGAAATCAGAAAATGGAGGTAAGTGTGTGTATGCTTTTTTTGTTTATAATGTAGTGCCCCTGAAAATGGATTTTTTAGGTGTTTTTATGGAAAGCTTTCTCTTGGATTTTCTTGCCTTCAGTTCTAGAATTGACCACTAGGTGGAAGCTAATGCCTTAAATAAGAGTGGACTAGTTGAAATTCGGAACACATCTTCCCCCCCTCCCCCAAGATAGAATATGCTTATCTATGTAAGAAAAAGCATTTGTTTTGCCATAACCTTTATAAAAACTGTCTAAGTGCATGTGCTCACAGGATAACTTTCAATTTACTTCATTAGGTATTTTCAAGCAGAACCTATCTATTCTATTAATAGAACCTATTCTGTTCCTTATCTATTCTGCTGGGTAACCTGTTAACTAACTGAAATTCTTGTAATACCCTTGAAGTCATTCTGTTATTGGGGTCCTTCTCGCTTCCCAGAAATCATGCAAAAGGTTCCAGACTTTAAAAATCCCCTTTGTTTGCCTTCCCACCTTCTTAAGACAATGTTTCCTCGTCGTATCACCTTAGTCAAACCAACCATCAACAGCTTTTACTTCTCTGCTTATTATTTTAAGGAGAAACAAGTTAATTGCTTACTCCTACCAAGTCTCCATCTGTTTGTGTTCAGAATGCAAAGGAAAAATCTCTGCTACCTGGTCACCCTAGTGTCTCCCCTAAGTCAATTTAGAATATAATTTCCAGGACCGTCAAGTCTTTAATTATTCTGATTTTGTCTTAAAGTTAAGAAAATTCTCCTCTCCTTTGAATGCCTAATTCACCTTCAATAACTTTTCCTATTAAGTAGGGTGTTGTTTTTTTTTTAAGCTTTCCCAGTTTTGCTTACGGTTTTTTTCTTTGAACATTTTAAGCATAAAACATAGTTTTATGTAGCCATATAGTTAAAGTGGCTATTTATTTATACATACCATGCTGAATCAGACCTCAAATAGAGAAATATGTGTTTGCTGAAATAACCAAGATGATCTACAGTTACTTTGTTGCTATTTGGTACTTGAAGTTTGCCTATTTTCAGATGCCAGTGGTGCTGACTTTTATACAAACAGTATGGCTTTTGGGGAGACGAATTTGAAATTCCTAGTTAAAACTAGAAGTAAACCAGAAATCCTATTTAAATTGAGGGCTTACAACCCATTCGCAGGGAAAAGAGGACATGTATTTTTCCCCTATTTAATGAAACTATACTATTTTAAGTACTAACAAGGGAAATTGTTCCTTCAAAAATAAGATACAGATTTTCTAACTAGGTATTTTAATAGTTTGCCTCTGCTCTTCAGGTATCAGTGTATGTAAAGAAATGGAAAAATCTTTTAAATGTGGTTCTGATTTGGTTAGCCTTTAAAAAGAAATATCCAAATTAGAATACTGTAAAATAGGAATATATTTCTCTTCTGGCTCTATGCCCAGAAGAGGGACAGGAAATAATTCTCAAGTTTAAGGACTGCCAAGGTGGCTGCTCTTGGCCTGTAGTAGAACTTTCACAGAATTGAATTGCCTGTCAAGAGAATTGTGAAAGTTTAAGGAGGGTTTGGACAGCATTTAAGAATTAGGCAGCATTTCACCCCCCAGCTGATCTGTGCCATCACGCCTAGCCCTGTGGGCTGGATCGGGGTTATGGTATCTTCCTTCAGATTTCCATGGTGTTCAGCTTCTGTGCAGGGAGTCCTAGAATGTTGCTCCTGCTACCTAGCAATTCCATCTATTTTCCTTGACCAGAATCCATCTATTTTCCTTGACCAGAAACCTGAGGACACTCCTAAACTCCCCCTCCTTTCCCCCTTTTTTGACTCCCAACTCTGAAATATGTTTCAAATGCATTTACTTTTTTCCTTTCCCTTAGCCAAGTTGAGATCCCCTGTTTAATCAACTGTCACAGAGTCCTATACTGTCTTACTGGCTTTTAGATAGTTTCCCTACCTTGTATCTTATACTTCTCTCCCCTTGTGAGATACTAATCTGAAATGTTTTTGTCTTATCTTTAGTGGTTCCCTAGGATCATTTCTTATGGTGAATTATAAAGATACTTCGAGCTCCTTCTATCACTCTAGTCTTACCTTCTGCCACTCTGGCATCCTGTTCTCCAGCTCTTCTGTGATGTATGCAGGTCCCTTCAAGGCACTGTGCTCTCTCAGGTCTCCTATCTCTGTACCTGTAGTTACCTCTGCCTGCAATTCACATTGTCATCTTCACCATCATTTTATGTGCTTCTGTGCCCATAGCTCTTGAGAGCTCTTTTACAGCATCTATCACAGTCCTCATAATTATTTGGTTTACAATTTGTGGCATATGATTAGACTGAGGTATGTTGAATAAATAGTTATATTGAAAAGAAAACATCTCAGAACTACCTAGTTGACTGTTGACCAATGCAGGGGTGAGGAGTGCCTAACCCTCTGCACCCCACCTGTCCTGGCGGCACTGTATAGTAAAAAATCCATGTATAACTTTGACTCCCCCCGAAACTATTAGTAATAGTTTACTGTTGACCAGAAGCTCTACTGAAAACAGTTGAGTACATACCGTTCTGTGTATTATATACCGTATTATCAAAACAAAGTAAGCTAAATCAAGGAGAATGTTAAGAAAATTGGAAGAGAAAATCCATTTACAGTACTGTACTGATGGGGGAGAAAATCCATATTTAAGTGGACCCACATACTTCAAACCCATGTTTAAAGGTCAGCTGTATTTGGCATGATAGACCAGTTAAATTTTAAGAAGCGGAGTAGAAAATAATGATGTTGGTACAGCTTTCCCAATCTTATCTGTCTTTATTTCTTCACCTCTCCCACCCCCATATTATGGTAGTTGGCTGTCATTTCCTTTTGACTTTATTCCTTCTCCTACTCCTTCTAGGGTTTCCCTCTGAACTGCCCTCATGGACTTCCTTTTTCTTTTCACTAACTTCCGCATGTGTCTGTAGCACATTGAATCTCAGTAGGAATGTACTAGGTGCTTACTATTGTTAGAAGTAGGGATTAAATTAATTCAGACTCATTGACTAAAGTCTGCTTTGTAAACAGGACAGTGGTTCGTTTACTGTATACATTTTATGAGTTTGGCATAGGACATAGTTCATCATCTTCATTTGTTTTTTTTCTCTGTCAATTTTATGTTGCCCTATTTAAGTTATTTTATTCTTTGCCTTATAGGTTCTGGGTCCCTCAGAGCAAAATTTGATCTTTCAGAAGGACCTAGTAAACCCACCACACTTGCAGTGCAATTCCTCAGCGAGGGAAATACCCTCTCAGGAGTAGATATTGAACTTGTAGGCACTGGCTATAGGCTTTCCTTAGTAAAGAAGCGGTTTGCCACTGGTAAGTTGGGAGATTTTAAGTTTTTAATGTATCCGGGAAACATTTATATTCAAACAGTAAGTTTCTAAGCAACTGTTTAATAAACTCTCAAGCAGTTTATAATCTAAAGTCATGGAAACTTTGTTCTTTGACCTTTGTACAAAGTGCTAGGTAGAGACACACCTGGGAGAGAGTAATCATGGTCCGGACAGCCGGACGGACACCTGTGATCTATTTCTAATGTATTGTCAACAGCAGGTGGGAAATGAGTTTATATATCTGTACCCGCAGTGAAAATGTCCTCCTTTGAATTCATGTGAAGGGGTCTTCTTGGTGTTTTTCAGGAAGATACCTGGCAGACTGTTGATGGACCTGGGACACTGGTTGGCCCGAGAGATGTACAGGCTTGCCACCCTGTGTTGTCTATTCTTTCCAACACTATGTTAGCTTGAATTAGGTCTTTGAACATACACATATTTGAAAACTGATTACAAACATTAAGTTGCACTTTTGAAGTGGGTCATCAAAAGCAATAGCACTGAAATGATTTTCAACACTGTTAATGATCAACTGCCATATTCCAGAAGCACATTTGTTGAGATTCTCAGTAAAATGAAGTTTTCCTAGGCTGAAATTTTACATTATCTTCAGTGTTTATGTTCAGTAGCAGTGTGTTATCAGGCCTAAAATTTCAGGAGAGCAAGCACAAAATAATTCAGCTTTCCATAAATTTTTAGAGTCAGAGATAGCTTTGAAATTTCCTGAGTTTGATATTGAATGGAGACACACAGAATGTGACTTGTAAGTTTTGGATAATGTTAATTTAGAATGCTCAATCAAATTGAGTTATGTGCCATAAAGTAATCAGACCAGAGTCCAAGGCGTATACAAAAAATGTATAATTTGATTTGCATATAAACATTAATAAAGTGTAAATGGTGTTTTGTATGATTTTTTTAATTCTCAAGTGCAATGTTTTTTAAAATAAGCTTGCAAAAGACAGCAGAGAAATTCACTTCTGCAGTTAGTTAACTTTATAGAATTTGTGATTGTTTTTAAGAATTAATGCTGTAGATTTAATTTATTTTTATATGGATTACATAATGTGTGCCTTTTAAAACAATAACAAAAGCCAGAAATGTGCCTATCCAGTTTGTGTTCATTAACGTGCCTCACTTTTTTTCCCCCAGCAGTCTGGATCTTCTCTTCTGTCTTAGGGTGGTCAAGCATTTTTACAACATAATTGCCATTTGTGTAAATACCTTTGGCCTTAGTTGGGAAGGAAATTCAGAGTAACTAAAGGATAATTTGTACTTTAACACTGTGGCTCACTTTTTCAGTGATATACTATAGCCACTCGAAAGAGAAATATACCCAAGGGCATATGTTTACAGGGGGAAAACGTTACCTTCAGTTATTCCACCTGAGTATGTAAATCATAAAGGAAATATTGAAAAACTGATTAATGGTTAATTGGTAACTGCTGTTTTATTTCTCAGGTTGGCACTTCCCTTCATTCTTTTTATCATTGGAAATCTATGTACATTACTGAACGTGTTGTGAGCGTGAATTTCTTATTTTGTGAGGAACACATTTAAGAAACATTAGTTTTGGCATTGGAGAAGTACTGCCATTGTTTTCATTTCAACAGTTGGGAAAATTATCCATTTAAATGTTTTTATTATATAACTGCCACCTGCTAGAAATGGGGAGATTATTTGAAGTGATGGATTGGCATTAAGCATTTCTTGAACTACTAATATTAAATAGTAAAAAACCTAACTTTATAGCAAATCCTAATTGAAGGACTTAAAATATTTTGGACAGTTTCATAATTTACAAATGAAAGTTTTATTTATAAGGATAAATGCCAGTGTCCTGCATTTTACGTAAAAGTGATAAATTGTGTTATATAATTTATATAAAACCACTAATTATTCTGTTAAGCTTTACAGAACATAAAACCCCTACTACTAGACACTTATGTAATGTCTTGCTCTACTAAATACAGCAGAAAATCTACTTACTAGCAACACATGTAACACAATATGTGCTTTTTAAATATATTCAGTGTTAGCCCAATTCTAAATTTAGATTTGACTAAAGCAGCACATTAAGAGAATTTGCTGAAATGTTCTTTACTACACAGTGAGTGAAATAAGAATTGCTAACTCTTATATTGTGTTCTTTTATTAAATGCCAATTACAGTCCCTTACTTAAATCTTAAATGTAATTGCTTTGTAATCGGGCTCTTCTGATGGGCAGTTAATACTTTATTATTGGACTTCAGACACCATTACACTCACCATGTTTGTTTTTAAATCAAGTATTACCTGACAATGTACAAATTAGTGAAATGGTTAAACTTCTGCACTTTCTTAATTACCACAGTCTTCATACCAAGTGTTGATACCTACATTTGTATTAGGCACAGGTTACAATTTTGAAGCCATATGAGTTTATATTGATTTTTTCATTTAAATCCACTAATGGTGTAAAAAAGACCAGTAGATTTTCAATGGGAAATGTATTTAGCAAGCTGGTTCTTGCTTATGTATAGTGATAAACTTTGTAGCTGCCTCTTTAACCAAGAATTTGTAAACACAGAACTCTAACAAATGTGAGTTTTTAAGAAATGTTATTTACTACTTTGAGTTGTAATTAGAACAATGCAAATCTATCTTACACAATTTTGTAAATATTTTTGATTTTTTCATAAAATGTAAATTTTACATAAAAGTGGTACCCTTAATAAACATGTAATATATAATTTATCTGTTGGTTTATGTGTCTTTGTACCCCTACTGATAGGACTAGGCAAGCTAGGTGTGAGGAGCAATTGGTTTTGAACTTAGTATCACCATTTAGACAGGCATACATATTGATCTGTTAATTTTAATTATCTACATCAGAAAACTTTATTTGCAGTATAAACCCCAAAATATAGAAATTGTTTAATAAAAGATTTTTAAATATATTTAAATATATTTTCTAATGTAGTTTCTAAATATATTTAAATTGATGTTAAGCTTTAGCAAAGATTTTCCTCCTGACCAGTTGCTTAAAAAAACAATCTTGACGCAGTTTTAAAACCATACTTTTCATCTCTTGCTGGTATTAGAACAAGTGATTTCTTGGCCTTTTCCTTATGGTTGCAGTGTGGCTGCCACAGATCCAGAGTATATATTTACATTGGAAGCTGGGGGAAGAGGGCAGTGCCTGGTGTACCTGTCCTTTCAGAAGAGTAAAAGCTTTTCCAGAAGCTTCCACCATGTATGTGCTTTTATCCTATTGTCTAGTATTGTTTAAGAGAGGCAGAGTAAGCAAGTAGCCTTTATAATGAAAATGGGCAAAGGAGAAGAGGCTGGACCAATAGGTCAGTCATAGGATTCCTGACAAATACAGGAATATTTCCTTATAGCTTACTGCCAGTTGAATTTTTGCATTATCCCAGTCAACTTCAAACTCAGCAATGGGCAGGGCAAACTTGAAAATCTTCTGTTTTTATCTTCTGTTTTTATCTTTAGGAAGAATCTATCAGTATAACCTTTGTATAGACTAATTTGGAACCAGAGCACACCAATATCTGGTGAACATAATACTTGTTGAGGATTTTGGCGTCTAACAAACCACATTCAACAATCCACTAAAACAATCATTCACGACAATCAAGCAGGATTTATTTTGGGGATGCAAGGATGGTTTAACATACACAAAGTCAATATGGTACACTGTATTAAGAAAAAATTAATGATCATGTAATTACATTTCAAAAGATGCAGAGAAAGCATCTGACAAAATTCAATATCCATTCATGATTAAAAACTCCCAACTAAGTGGGCAGAGAGGAGATATACTTCAATATAATAAAGGCCATATATAGTAAACCCATTATTCAGTGGGTGAAATGCTGAAAGCTTTTCCTCAAAGATCTTGGACAAGATAAGGATGCCCACTCTGAGCAGAGTGCTTCAAGTCCTACTCATAGCAATTAGAAAGAAAAGGAGAGGAAAGGCATCCAAGTTGGTAAGGAAGAAGTAAAACTTAGCAGTTGCACATGAAGGATCTAAATATAGGAAACCCTAAATATCAAAAAACTGCCAGAACTAAAAAATTCAAGAAGTTTGTGGGATACAAAAATCAGTTGCATTTCTATACACTAACAGCAAAGTAGCAGAAAGAGAAATTAAGAAAACTAAATCCCTGTTTATAATTACATCAAATGGTATAAAACCTAGGAATAAATGTAACCATTGAGGTAAAAGACCTATACTCTAAAAATTTTAAGATACTGATAAAACCAATAAAAATCACAAATGGAAAGACATACTATGCTCATGAATTGGACAAATATTGTTTAAAATGTCCTTTCAGCCCAAAGCAATCCACAGAGTTAATGCAATCACTGTCAAAATAACCACTAGTATTTTTCCACATACTAGAACAAAAACAAAAAACTCGTGTTTTTGTGTTGTTTTTTTTTTTGTTTTGTTTTTTTTAAGATTTTTTAAAGTAATTCTACATTCAATGTGGGGCTCGAACTCAAAACCCTGAGGTCAAGAGTCACATGCTCCACTGACTGAGCCAGCCAGGTGCCCCATTAAAATCTCAAACTCTTAGGGAACTATAAAAGACCACCAATAGCTCAAGCAGTCTTAAGAAAGGAGAACAAAGCTGGAAGCATCAACATCCCAGTTTTCAAGTACACTGCAAAGCTGTAGTAATCAAAACAGTGTGGTATTGGCACAACAACAAAGAGATTGATGAAATAGAAACAAAGAACCCAGAAATCCATGGCTATGTGCTCAATTCTACAACAAAGGAGGCAAAAATACACAGTGGGTTAAAGACAGCATCTTTAATAAATGGGGTTGGGAAAACTGGACAGCTATATGCAAAAGAATGAAACCACTTTCTTATACTATACAGGAAGAACTCAAAATATATTGAAGATCTGAATTCATAAAACTCCTTAAAGAAAACATACGCAGTGATCTTTTGGACATCAAGCTTAGCCATTTATTTTTGGATAGATTTTCCCAGGCAAGAGAAACAAAAGTAAAAAATAATAGGTACTATATCAAAACAAAATGTTTTTGTCCAGCAAAGGAAACCACCAACAAAACAATGTCACTGAGAGAAAATATTTACAAATGATACATCCAATAAGGACTTAACACCCAAAATATATAAAGAACTTACTCAACACCAAATAGTCTGATTGAAAAGCGGACAGAGAACCTGAATAGACATTTTTCCAAACAAGACCTACAAGTGGCCCACAGACACATGAAAAGGTGCTCAACATCACTCACCGTCTGGGAAACTCAAGTCAAAACCACAAGGAGCTACCACCTCTCACCTGTCAGAATGGCTAGAATCAAAACACATGACCAAATGTTGGCAAGAATGTAGAGAAAAGGGAACCCCCATGCACTGTTGAGGGGAATGCAAACTGGTATAGCCAGTGTGGATAGCAGTATGGAGATTCCTCAAAACAAAAAACAAACAAAAAAACCCTAAAAATATATGTACCATTCAACCCAGTAATTCCACTTCTGGATATTTAGCTGAGGAAAATGAAACAATTTCAAAAGATATATAGGAAACCCTCTGTTTGTGGCATTATTTACAGTTGCCAAGATATGGAAACAGCTCAAGGGTCCACAGATAGATGAGTGGATGAAAAAGATGTGGTGTGTATACATACAATGGATTATTACTCAGTTATTAAAATAATTAGATCTTGTTATTTCAAACAACATGGATAGACCTGGAGGGTTTTATGCTAAGTTATTATGCTAGGTGAAGTAAATCAGAGAGAAGGACAAATAGTATTTGGTTCCACTTGCATTTGGATTCTAAAAAACAAAAACAATGAACTAAGAACCAGAGACAGATTCCCAACTACAAAGACAAAACTGGTGATTACCAGAGGGGACATGGGTAGAAGGATGGCTGAAATAGATAAAGGGCATTGAAAGGTAGAAAATTCCACTTATAAAATAAGTAAGCCACAAAAAGTACAGCATAGGAAATGTAGCCAGATTTGTAATAATGCTTTATAATGAGGGCACATAGGGCAGGGAGCATTGAGTAATGTATAGAATTGTCCAGTCACTGTTATACAGCTGAAACTGGTAGAGTATCAACTATACTTCAATAATAAAAATTTTACAGATGTGAACGTTAAAACAGGAAAATGTAGATATATATATATGTAGAACATATATATAAATTAAAATGTTTACAAATGTTTACAAATAAAAGTATATGAGTAATTGGTGCTATAGAGAAAGTATGGTCTATCACTACTACCAGGGAATTTCAAATTAAATACCTTGAAACCAGAGGAATTTCTATGAAAAATTTCTAAAAAAAAAAAAACAAAAAAACTCACCGATGTAGCAAAATAATGAGATTTGTAGGTAGAAGTAAAAAGCCTCATGAGCCTGGTAGCAGCTGGTAGCCAGAACAGAATTCTAGTTCAACTTTAAACTTACCTAAAAAATAATAATTCTAACCTAAATTTAAGTATTAATCCTAAGAGGTAGAAGATACAAGATACAAGCTTCTTTGGCAAATAAGTATTATCACAGTTGGACTAAAAGCAAACAGCAATTAAAGCATTTGAGCTTTCTTGCTTTGCGAGTCCTTGACTGAGGCTTCCTTCTGAGACTGCGGTATGTGGGTCACGCATCAAGCCAGGATGGCGAGGACAGCTTTCCACAGCTAGGTCTGCCAGTGTTCCAGGATGCACCTTGCCTGGATCGTGGTTGATATATTCAGCTATACATCCCCTCAGCCACCTCTCACCAAAATGACTAGGAGGAGGAACACCCAACAGGAAAGGCACAGAGACTGTGCCCTCTCTATCATAACTATTGGATATGGACATAAACAGTATGTCAGAAAGGGAATTGGGGCTAACAATTATCCAGGCAATGGCTAGGTTGGAGAAAACAATTAGCGAAACATAGAATCTCTAAGGGCAGAAGTGAGAGCCCCCTGGGCAGAAGTTAAAAATGCTGTCAATGAGATCCAATCTTATCTAAATACTCTAACAGCTAGGGTAACCAAGGCACAAGATAGGATTAGTGATCTAGAGGACAAACTGGTAGAGAAAAAGGATCAGGAGGAGGCATGGAAGAAACAGCTTACAGGCCATGAAAACAGAATTAGGGAAATAAATGATGCCATAAAATGTTCCAACATCAGAATTATTGGAATCCCTGAGGGGGTGAAGAAAGAGAGAATAATAGAAGATATAGTTGAACAAATTCTGGATGAAAATTTTCCCAATCTGGCAAGAACCAGCGTTCATGTCCTGGAGGCAGAAAGAACACCCCCAAGATCAACAAATCTAGAAAGACCTTGAGGCACTTGATGGTGAAACTGATGAATCATAATTTTAGACAAGAGCTTCTGAGGGCAGCTAGGGGGAAGAGATTTGTTATGTACAGAGGAAGGTCCGTCGTAATAATGTCAGACCAGTCCACAGAAACCTGGCAAGCCAGAAAGCACTGGCAAGACATATTCAGGATACTAAATGAGAAGAATATGCAGCCAAAAATACTTTATCCAGCAAGGCTGACATTCAAAATGGATGGAGAGATAGAGAGTTTCCAAGACCAGCAAGGTTTAAGAATATGTGACCACCAAGCTGGCACTACAAGAAATATTAAGGGGAGTTATATAAAAGAAGAAAGAACCCAAGAGTGACATATAGCAAATTTATAGAGACAATCTATAGAAACAAGGACTTCTCAGGTAACATGATGTCAATAAAAACTTACCTTTCAATAATCACTCTCAACGTGAACAGCCTAAATGCTCCCATAAAATGGCACAGGGTTGCAGATTGGATTAAACAACAGGACCCGTCCATATGCTGTCTACAAGTGACCCATTTGGAACCTAAAGATACATTCAGACTGGAAGTGAAGAGATGGAGAAGCGTCTTTCATACCAACAGGCCTCAAAAGAAAACGGGTAGCAATTCTTATATCAGATAAATTGGATTTTAAACTAAAGACTGTAGTCAGAGATAAAGAAGAACACTACATCATTCTTAAAGGGTCTATCCACCAAGAAGATCTAACAATTGTAAATATTTATGCCGCCAATATGGGAGCAGCCAACTACATAAGCCAACTGTTAATCAAAATGAAGAGTCATATTGATATGAATACATTAATAGTAGGGAATCTTAACACCCCACTCTCAGTAACAGACAGATCATCCAAGCAGAAAACCAATAAAGAAAAGAGCTTTGAATGACACATTGGACCAGATGGACCTCATAGACATATACAGAACATTCCACCCTAAAACAATAAAATACTCATTCTTCTCGAGCACACATGGAACTTTCTCCAAAAAAGACCACATACTGAGTCACAAATCAGGGCTCAATTGATACCAAAAGATTGAGATTATTCCCTGCATATTCTCACACCACGATGCTTTGAAACTGGAACTCAAACATAAGAAAAAGTTTGGAAGGAATTCAAACACTTGGAAGCTAAAGATCACCCTGCTTAAGAATGTTTGGACCAGGGGTGCCTGGGTGGCTCAGTGAGTTAAGCCTCTGCCTTCAGCTCAGGTCATGATCTCAGGGTCCTGGGATTGAGCCCCGCATTGGGCTCTCTGCTCAGCAGGGAGCCAGCTTTCCCCCTCTTTGCCTACTTGTGATCTCTCTCTCTCTCTGTCAAATAAAATCTAAAAAAAAAAAAAAATGTTTGGATCAACCAGGAAATCAAAGAAGAACTCAAACAATTCATGGAAACCAAGGAGAATGAAGACACATCAGTCCAAAGCCTATGGGATATGGCAAAGGAGGTCCTAAGGGGGAAATACATAGCCATCCAATTCTCACTCAAAAAAACTGAAAAATCCAGAATACACCAGCCCTCTTTACACCTTAAAGAACTGTAAAATCAACAACAAATTAAGCCAACCCCATGCATAAGAAGGGAAATAATCAAGATTAAAGCAGAGATCAATGAGGGAGAAACTGGAGATACAGTAGAACACATCAACAAAAATAGAAGTTGGTTTTTTTTTTAAAGAATAAGATCGATAAACCACTAACCAAACTAATCCAAAAGAAAAGAGAGAGGACCCAAATTAATAAAATTATGAATGAAAGGGAAGAGATCATGACTAACACCAAAGAAATAGAGAAACAATAATCAGAAATTATTATCAACAGCCATATGCCAATAAGTTAAGCAACCTAGAAGAAATGGATGCACTCATGGAAACCTATAAACTTCCAAAACTGAATCAGGAAGAAACTGACAACCTGAATAGACCAGTATCTAGTAATGAGACTGAAGCAGTGATCAAAAACCTCCCAAAAAAACAAGAGCCCAGGACCTGATGGATTCCCTGGAGAATTCTGCCAAACATTCAAAGAAGAATTAATATGTACTCTCCTGAAGCTGTTTCAAAAAATAGAAACAGAAGGAAAACTTCCAGACTCTTTCAATGAAGCCAGCGTTACCCTGATCCCCAAACCAGGCAAAGACCCCATCAAAAAGGAGAATTTCAGACCAATATCCCTGGTGAATATAGATACCAAGATTCTCAACAAGATCCTAGCTAATAGGATTCAACAGTACATTAAAAAGATTATCTATCATGACCAGGTGGGATTTATCCCTAGAATGCAAGGGTGGTTCAATATTCGCAAATCAATCAATATGATAGAACAAATCAGTAAGAGAAGAGAGAAGAACCACATGGTCCTTTCAACTGATGCAGAAAAACCATTTGACAAAATCCAGCATCCGTTCCTGATTAAAACACTTCAAAGTATAGGGATAGAAGGAACATTCTTCAACTTCATAAAATCTATGAAAAACCCACAGCAAATATCATTCTCAATGGGGAAAAGCTGACAGCCTTCCCTCTGAGATCAGGAACATGACAAAGATGTCCACTCTCACCACTATTGTTCAACATAGTACTAGGAGTCCTAGCAACAACAGACAACAAAAAGAAGTAAAAGGTATTCAAATTGGCAAAGAAGAAGTCAAACTCTCTCTCTTCACAGATGACATGATACTTTATATGGAAAACCCAAAAGACTCCACCCCCAAACTACTAGAACTCATACAGCAATTCAGGAATGTGGCAGGATACAAAATCAATGCACAGAAATAATTTGCTTTCTTATACACTAACAATGAAAATATAGAAGGGGAAATTAGAGAATCGATACTATAGCACCAAGAACTGTAAGATACCTGGGAATAAACCTAACCAAAGAGGTGAAGGACCTATACTCGAGGAACTACAGAACACTCATGAAAGAAACTGAAGACACAAAAAGATGGAAGACCATTCCATGCTCATGGATAGGATGAATAAACATTGTTAAAATGTCTATACTGCCTAGAGCAATCTATGCTTTCAGGGCCATCCCCATCAAAATCCCACTGGTATTTTTCAAAGAACTGGAACAAACAATCCTAAAATTTGTATGGAATCGGAATAGACCCTGAATTGCTAAGGAAATATTGAAAAAGAAAAACTAAGCTGGGGGCATCACATTGCCTGATTTCAAGCTTTACTACAAAGCTCTGATCACCAAGACAGCATGGTACTGGCATAAAAACAGACACACAGACCAGTGGAACAGAGTAGAGAGCCCAGAAATGGACCCGCAACTCTATGGCCAAATAATCTTTGACAAAGCAGGAAAAAATAAACAGTGGAAAAAATAGAGTTTCTTCAATAAATGGTGCTGGGAAAATTGGACAGCTATGTATAAAAGAATGAAACCCAACCATTCTCTTACACCATACGCAAAGATAAACTCGAAATGGATAAAAGACCTCAATGTGAGCCAGGAATGTATCAAAATCCTAGAGGAGAACATAGGCAGTAACCTCTTCAACATCGGCCACAGCAACCTCTTCAAGACACGTTTCCAAAGGCAAAGGAGACAAAAGTGAAAATGGACTTTTGGGACTTCATCAAGATCAAAAGCTTCTGCACAGCAAAGAAAACAGTCAACAAAACAAAGAGGCAACCCACGAATGGGAGGAGATATTCGCAAATGGCACTACAGACAAAGGGCTGACCTCCAAGATCTATAAAAAACTTCTCAAACTCAACACCCAAAAAACCAGATAATCACGTCAAAAAATGGGCAGAAGACATGAACAGACACTTCTCCAAAGAAGACATATAAATGGCTAGCAGATGAAAAAGTATTCATCATCATTAGCCATTAGGAAAATTCAAATCAAAACCACATTGAGATACCACCTTACACTAGTTAGAATGGCCAAAATTAACAAGACAGTAAACAACAAGTGTTGGAGAGGATGTGGAGAAAGGGGAACCCTCTCACACTGTTGGTGGGAATGCAAGTTGGTGCAGCCACTTTGGAGAACAGTGTGGAGATTCCTTAAGAAATTAAAAATAGAGCTTCC